>VKKT01001129.1:227383-240363 GCA_008038995.1 Haliotis laevigata
CGAGCGCCAGGCAGGGACCAACGAGTACCATATTTTAACGTCTTTTGGTATGAGACGGTCGGGGATCAAACCCGCGACCTTCCACTCTACGGGCGGACGCTCTAACCACTACACCACAGAAGCGGTCAATTATTCATGAATACATTTATTGTAGTTAAGTGATTGATGCAAAAAGTGGAACGCCCATGTTGACAGTGCAAATTTGTCACAGCAATAACCAGTGATCTCATGACACTCAAATTTGGTATGCAATAGATTTATTTGATAGTACCATGTGCGACCTTGGCAAACTAACGTAATGTTCGCTACTACAAGGATAGAACATATTCCATTCTTGCATATCACTTTGAAAAAGGACATAATGGTTCAAGTAAAACACACTCCCTTAAAATATTCCGTTCTGGTGACCACGAATAAAGAATTGAATTCATGAAGGGCTACACAGGGGAGGAAATAACATTAAAATTGATAGTGTACAAAGTCACTTGCCCAGATAATTTTTCCACTATACCGACCGTTTTCTTCTTGATTTTGCAAATAAAAAACATAATTAATATTGGAAAGTCAACTTGACACCAGTACAGTGTGATATACAAATTCGCTGGCCCCACAGAAAAAAAACCCACTGGACTCGGACGTCGGGCAATGGGTTATTTCCACCCCTGCTACAGTTCAATACATGCCTTAGTGTGTACGCATGAGTTTCAGACAACACACACTTTCCTTTTCATGAGTGGGCTCTTTCAGAACAAGGTGAAACACCTACATACACAGAGTTATTAATATTTCATAATGTGTCCGTTTTCCTATTGCATAAAAAAGCCTGTAGCTGCATCTGGTGTTGGAGAGGGGTGGGGAATGGGGTATATTCAGTTTTATATACCCAGTATATCACAGTGATGTGATTTTCAATATCAAGTAGATAACACACCAAAGTTTGATGTGTAATCAACTTCTCAGTAACATCACAGATGTTGCCATACCATGACTATTGTTATACTTTTTAAGATCAATGCCTATTTCATCACCAACATCAACCCTGTCTAAAATGGAAGCATAGATATGGATGTTAAATTGTTATATTGAAAACATATACGCCAAATGAACAAAAATAACAAATATATTCTTTTTTATTATTATTCCATTTTTGAAAGCACATACATTATTAAAAATACATGGTTGAATAAATCAGTTATGTGTTTCAAATGCATTAGATCTATTTATTATTAATTAAATAATGTGGTTATAGCCATTTTCTTGTTACAATTACTGGGCGTTTATTTCCAGCATTAAACAGGAGTGAGTGAGTGAGTTTGGTTTTACGTCGCTTTTAGCAATATTCCAGCAATATCACGGCCGGGGACACCAGACATGAGCTTCACACATTGTACCCATGTGGGGAATCGAAACCAGGTCTTTGTCGTGAAGAGCGAACGCTTTAACAATCAGGCTACCCCACTGCCCCGCATGAAACAGGAGAAAATGGGACCAAGCGATTTTCATGTATCGAAGCTGCTTAAATAACGTTTTTGTACACTAAAATATTTACGGAAACTGTCGATTGCCGAAGAGAGGCCAGACATTTGTTCAAAGTAAAGGGTAGTGCTAATGCGAGAGTCAGTGGTCAAGTATGAAATGCAGTTAGACAAATTGAATACGATGAACGGAAAGATAAATGAATGACCTACAAGCTCAACACAATTTTTTGTGAAAAACGTAAGGTTTCATTGAACTGCATGCTTAAACAGTCCGGCTGTCTGGTTTTCGTTCAGGTTTTTAGCATCAGGAGTGTCACCCCTTGTGCATTTTAAGTAATGAGTGTAGGGGTAGAATTTTCTTCGGCATGACGATCAAACGCTTTAACCATTAGGCTACCCCACCGCCCCTGTCCAACCAGTGATTCGAACCCCTGTGCATCGAAACATATTAAGTACTTGGTCAAGACAAGTGAAAAGTTTGATAAACTTTGAAAGTATTGTCTCGGCATAAGTTTAAATAATTTCACCCGCAATTTGACAGACGATGCCAGTAGCCATTTAAGCAACTACGTTTTCAAACTATAGTTCACTTTGAAAAACGTTCTCCGACTGCACAATCAATACATGCAGTTGTCCATTCATATTTAAGCACAGAAATGTTGGCTTGAAACAGCAAGCTGCAATGAATCCACTATACTCGTACGGTGAATATGAAACACGTCACAAATACTGGGTAACGAATATAAATATTAAGTAACAGGTAACAGGTCCAAACACAAGTCAGGAGTTGATTTATTCTTCATTATATTGAGTGGAACAATAACAAAATAAAATTCTTTGACATATTTTGACAATGTTGACAGCGTTAATTTATCATGACAATAATACCATTACACTCAAAATTTATATACAAGTATTGACTATTATCCTGCCTGCCTTGGATGCATTTTGCATATCTTGCTTTTACATGTAACATCCAAATTCAAGTAAAAACAAGAATATTCAGTGATCAGGAATAACAAAATTGAATTCATGAAGGAATATGGTTTGATTCACAAAAGCACATAACAGCTGGGCCACTAGTGGAAACTAGACTTCGGTTTTGGCCAGGTTACACTCTTGCTTAAGAGATGATGGGTCCAACATGTTCTGTAAACATCTCATTCACTGATTCATAGCAAGGCAGCAAGTGGTAAGGAAGAGCTGAATAACAGTATAAAAGCTATGCCAGGGTGAATGGGTTGACCATTCCTCAATTTCCTGTGGAAATGGTCCCTTGCATTATAATTTAAATCTGAGTGAGACAAAACAATGAAGTCAACCACTTGGCAGCTGGCAAACAGTCCTTGTAATTTTAAGTATCTCATCAAAAAATTGCTTTTGGATTAACAGAAATTGTGAGTTATTACACAAGTAAAGCCAATCAATATGTGGGCCTTTAATCATGAGCAAGAGCATTCAGCATGCATTTAGTTTTAGACTGTTGGCTGGCTGTCGTAACTACATGAATAAAAGCAGCATCTTCTTTTCATCCCAAGCCTGTGTTTGATTTCTGATTCACCACATTCTAATTTCACATGTGTAAAGCAGTAAATTAAGACTGTAATGAAGTGTTCTGCAAAGATACCGAACACTACTATGTACCCCTCACACAAAGTAACAAGCGAGTTTGCTTGAAAAATCATATGTTTTACTAAAGTTTGATAACTCCTCCATCAACATCTGACAATATCTCCATCAGGAGTGACATCAATGATTGAACAATTGAGGCAAACATTTTATTGTTCAATCAAAATATAGATTGTTCATGTGTCAAGCCGAACAGATGCTGCCATATACTGTCAGCTTCAGTGTATATTAAACAGCCATGGAAGCCATATTAAACAAAATGTTAAAACAGGAGAACCTGTTATAATGGTTAACCAAACCTGCTGTGCTGAGCCTCATCATATTTAAGTTTCAAATGTTTTCTGTGTTTCTGCAGTCAGTCATGGAATATTTAGAAGAATTGTAATCCTGATACAAAAATGGAATGACTTTGCATCTTTAGCAGACAAATCATGCAGAATAACCTGTGGTGTATTCACTGAGACTAAAAAATGTAATTTCATGTTGAAAGACTAAAACTGACAGCACCATGTTCAAGGTTTTTTATTGACATTTTCATTATGCCTTGACATGTGTAACGCAGGTAAACATGCACTGATACAATCATAAAACCACACAGGAGAGATCACTATTTGAAAATTGGGAGATTCCATTATACACACGATATAAAGATGAAATTAGATAGAAACAATGCTCTGCTTGAGCTTGAATTGTTCACAAGGAAATCCATAAACAGACAAATGTGGACATGAAAATAGAATACACACAAATAAAATTCCATCACGACATGTGACAACCTCTGCAGTGAAATTCATTGCCTCAGTTTCACAAACACAAAGAATTTTGTAGAACTTCGGTAATTGAAAAATGGGTTAAATTACAAAAGCATCTATTCATACTGTTTTAAGGTGAACCCTACCAAGCACTGTCATTTTAACAAGGAGACACAAATAGTGTAAGGGAAACCATTTTGAAAATGGTCATCATGTTGACAACTCCACTCATTCAAAAAATTCATCCTCTTCTATTAGGATATTGGTTGTACATCATAAAGACATTTGGTGTGTAAAGTTCTGAAGATATATTGTACATGATGTATTGTGCATTATGTACAAGCAATTATTTCCCTGTAGAATGCTCAACATGACTGATACATTAACAACTTGGACTACATGGTATCTTATGCATGTAAATAATTCAACAAAAATACAAAAAGTTAATCTCAAGAGGACAAATGTAATAGCATAGTTTTAAGCAAAACGATTAATCATTATGGCATATTGGTGTATTGCTGTCAATAAGAATTGCAACCTTGCTTTTTCAGGTTCCGCAGGTGATTTGAAAACAAGTCCTTTACTGACATTACTTTAAGACTTTGCCTTCTCTTCCAAAACAACTGATTTCCTTATTCATATTATATCAGAGATCAAAATAGTGTCTTATTTGCATGCCATGGCACAGTAAATATTCAGATGGCACAGATGAAATGTTTTCGATGTGCCCTGGTTGCATGACTTAAATTAGAAAATTAATACTCACCATTTACCATTTAATGGAAAAAGAGATAGGTTTTGAATCAGCTGAGTTGATAAAATTAATCTTTTGAACTCTGATTCTCACAAGTTAACATGGTCATGGCCATTTCGAATGTCAGTGAGTGTAACTGGAACTCCCATTTTGGATGATAAGTTTGTGGGTTAGTTTAAAGATTCAGGACTAATGAAGCTGAACTAACCTTGTAATCATGATACTGTTCAGGTCCAGCTCTCAAGTTGACAGGTTTCATGTTTACTGATTTTTTAAAACAATATATTGAAAGACATAACTGTTGTGATGTTATAAGTTTAATTGGATTTTGTAAAGGTATGGACAAATTTCCTTTCACAAAGGCATGATAGCACCCTTTAACAAAAATTGCATTTCCATCCCTGCATACTTTTTTCTGCAAATACAGTTTATGCAAACTCCCCTTTTATCTGGAATGCCAAGCCAGCTGACACTGTGAACAAATCAGTTTGTATCAGAAGTAAAGATAAGCAGAACCATTTTCAATTAGCTGGGACACATTTAGTGTAACACTAACAGCTATTATTGGTGTACATTTCCCTTAAATCAGACTGCACATTTTTCAATGCATAATCTAATACAGTATTTTTTAAAATAAAATAATTACAGAATATTAATATAGCGCGTATATCCATGCAACTACTACATGCTCAAGGTGCTTTAAAACTTTTACCATCAATTTCTGTTTTCAGTTTCAATAAGCCAACATGTATTAAAATTTATGATCATTAAAAGCAAAAGTTCATTAAGTTTCTACTGTGACAGATACCTTTGTCCCAAAAAGGCTAAAACCATGAAAAATACCAGCTTCATAAACTGCAGGACTTAAGGGTAGAATTCATTAAATTGGGTTACTTCAGCAGTGACTGATATTCTAACAGATCAACTAAAAACAACTGTTATCGCTTAACTTCTCCATATAATTCTGTCAGGTCATCAAACATATGAAATGGAGTCTTACAACAAGAGACGCTTCCAGGTAGATTACTCGCTTAACATTGAATTGCAGAGACAGACTAAATGAATAATGACATTCAAAGAACTTTCAAAGAATTGCAACATTATAAATAATCAGTGGTCGAAGCTGATGCCTTGGTTATGATGTATTGACTAGGTGCCTAAACCTAGTATTGTCAGCCATGGAGTATGGATGAAAGTCAAGAGCAATAAAATCTCCTATTGATCTCTTTATTGATTTGGCCCTTTCAGAAGAAGCAGAAAGTTAGGTCTTAAATCAGTTTCCAAGTCTGAGTTGCCTGCTTTAAAAGTTCTCAGGTTCATTCACAGAGTTTTCTTCCAGAAAAACACATTTGTTGTTCACTTTTATGTTTGATCAGTAAAGCTCATACCAATGTTTTCAATGCCGCAGAAACAACACTGACATGTTTGTAGTATTTTCAGTACATTCTATTCTGGTTTTGCACAATCTACAGTCATGTTTTTGTGCTGTAACCATTTTCCAGAATCCTTAATAGTGACTGAAAGACCAGAATGCCGCCAAACTATTATCTTGAAGGCTGCTGTAAACATGTTGATTGGATGACATTGTTGATGCAGAAGTCAGTTGATAAAATGTATCATGCACACATGTTGGCATTAAACATTAAATCTGTTGTTAAAAATATATTGTCAATTGAAATGTAATAACGTTTTTTAGACACTGTGGAAAATGATAGATTTGATAAATAAATCATACATCAGGTAGGTATCTAAATGATAGATAAGTCTGCGAAAACAGTTTTGTTGACAAAAACTTGCTCGAAATATCATTCTTACACACATTTGATATGGACCAGAAAATTTATTTTTCTCAAAACAGTTTTGGCAACATTTACTAACTCTGAAAGTACCGGTATCCCTAACCTATTTATTTTATGAGACTGACACTTATTTAATAAATGAACAAAATGACAGATGTTCTTATAAGTACATATCATTTGGACATGGCTACAGCCTGCAGTGCTTGGGTGCCCATGCCATTTTTATCAGTGTTGAAAGCCTTGAAAGCCCTGCCAAATGTAAAACTGTCTCCAAAATCCCTTACCCGTGAAGATTGGGGTTCCAATTGGTCTTCAGCAACCCATGCTTATTGTAAGAGGTGACTAACATGAACAGGTGGTCAGGCTCTCTGACTTGGTTGACACGTCATTGTATCTTAATTGTGTAGATGAGTTCTCATAATGTTGATCACTGGATTGTCTGGTCCAGATTTGATTATTTACAAAAAACGCCATCATATGATATAGCTGAAATATTGTCGAGAGCTATGGTTAACACCAAACAAATACACAAACAAAATCCTAAATCTGTATTTCATGAGTTTTTTGCCATAGCCACAATCACCTATCACGTACTGCACTATCAAACAATAGCCTGTCCAAGAGTACCACTTACTGCCCCTTCGTCATTAACTTTTCATTTTAGTTCAACTACAGCTTATGTCACACTGATATTTCATGTTACTGACAACTGGTCATAATGTACTTGTGGATGCTGGGTGATTTACATTTGGAATTTGTCATTCATTCTTGACCTCTGGATTCACTTCTAAAGGTTGTCAGTTTTGATATTTCATAGTTTGTACATATTCATGTTATTTGTACAGCTATTGTGCTTATGCTATTGCTGATTTGGCTGTTGTGTCATGTTGTTAATGTTGGATACCTCAAGGTAACTAGTTGTGTTACAGTATGTAATAAATAGCACAATCTATTATTTACGTAAGCTAAGTCATTCAACAATTTGGTTAGGGTCAAGTTCAGTGTGATCAAGAAAAACAAAACCAAGAATGTGAAACACATGGGATGCTGGATTGCATGTTACGTCATGAATGTAATAGTATGACTGACTGACTGACTGTATGAATGCATGAACATGATGAATGTATAATAATGTGTGAATGTATGAATAACACAGGCTTTAAGCACTATACATATTTTAGAAATGTTTCTAGTTACTCAGCAGTAATTTAAAGTATCTGTATTAACATTGTTGTCATTTAGTCAGTCTGCATATATGTTGATATATTTGTTGTGCAGATGTAGCGGTATTACTAGTGCAGCGGTAGGTGTCTTGCCTGGTTTTTGGTTGTTTAACATAGCACTCAGCAATAATCCCGCTGTATGGTAGCAGTCTGTAATTAATTGTGTCTGTGATCAACGTCACAACATTGTAGTGGTGGGAATTGGTTAAAATCCCATAATTGATGATTGGTTCATTACAAACGACCAATCCTCGAAAATAATTGGCTAGCGTCATTTATGAAATTTTCCTGGTTATTTTTCACAAAAACAAAGACAAAAATGTACTTCTTTGATTTTTTTGTTGCAAATTGCACATCTTTAAAGGATGACTAGTATGTTAGAAACATTAATTTCTTGGAGTCTTTAAGATAAATTCAATCATGACATGGAACGAGCTTGTACCGCTTATGAAATGTAACAGACAAAACCAATCTTGTTAAAAATCTTGTTAATGAAAAAAGTTTTCCAGAATTGTTTGTGTTCGATTATGAGAAAACATTATCGATTGCTTGGTCGTTTAGTCACTGCRACCAATCTTGGATTATTTCAATTAATCGGACCACCACTACAACATTTATCTACAGAATTGGGATATGACGACATGTATCAACGAAGTCAGAGAACCAGAACACCCGATCCTGTTATTCACCTCTTATGACAAGCATGGGTTACTGAATATCAATTCGAACCCAGACCTTCACTGGTCAGTTACATGAAAGACATATTTGATGTGATATATCCTATCATCAGGATATATTTATATTTTGTCTAATGAATGTTTTACATTTGTTTCAGTGCTTAAATTACTCATCAGAAATAAATTATTAGACATAATGTGAAACAACACCTGTATTTGTCATGAAACAGTGCCGGTTTATATTACATTCAGAAATATAATTTTTTACAAATCCTTAGGTGTAAGCATGGTACTGGCATCATTTATCATTATCCTGAATCAAATATTAGACAGTTCTTACAATACATTCTCTTCACATCAGCTACAACCAGCTTGATCACCGTTCAATACTGGCAAATGTTAACATAACCAGTATTAAAATAACATTATTGGATAATCCAACTAGTCCCAAATGATCAGACTAGTTCTAGTTGTTGTGGCCATGCCTAAACCACACTTCAAAATTAACATACACTTAGTCCATAAAGCTTGTAAATTTCAGGGTGTCAACTCTGTAGTAGAGGAAGAATTAAACACAGATTGAATTCATTAATGGGACCGTTATTTTCGTGTTAATTACAGTGTAGCTCCAATCCCATGAAAGCATCCATCTTTTCATGCATGACTTTTATAAACACGATTCAATATGGTCAAGTAGACTAGCCGCAATGTCATTATCTCGAGTTTGGTACGAAATGACGTTTAAATGAGAATTAAAAGAGAGTATTGTGTTCCTTTTCAAAATGGGAACATATCTGCAAGCATTGAATAAGTATTGTCGGATGTTTTTAACAGTATAGCTGTTGAAATGAGGCCATGCACGATCGACATCCTATGTTGTGCAGGGGCGAAGGAGCCGACTGGCTGAGCCAGGCTAGACAATGTGAAACAGTTCGTAATGGGTTACAGCAATCTTGGAGCAATTTCCACTCTTTTCTTGATTGAAAGTGACTTTGGCTGTTTATGCATAGATAACCGATCAAGTGAATTTCGGCCACTGTGTCCCGCAGCCACAGGTGAACTGCACCAAATCAACGGTGTAGCTCAGTGCGCGAACTCTATTGACTCCAAGATGGCGGAGAGCGTGTTGATGTGGTATTTGTCTGATTAACATGTTTCAGTACGTTTAACACTCTGTCAAAATGAATGCGTTTTTAGAACGATATTATCACTCTTACCCATATCGCTGTGTTCCATATTGGGCTGCTGGACAAATTATCGCCCGAAATGGACTTTTGATTCGTTTTCAACCTTCGCGATTTCCAAAAATGTCTGGCCTAGATTACCTCGGTCATGCAGATACGACTTCTACTACCCACAATGCATCAGCAAGTAGGCCAGACGAACGTAGGTATGTTTTAATTTCATTCTATAAATTAACGCCTTGACTCCAGAAAAGGTACATTTTCTATAACTTAATATCACAGAAGTAGAAAACAGATAATGATGGCAAAAGAGTACTAGTTGTCTCCTGCGATGCAACAGGATCTGTCGGAGTGGGGTGAGTGTGTCAACAGGTCATAGGGTCAAAGTTGATCATTGACGTAAACATAAAGTTCGCACTGACACAAAACCGTACACGACTCAGAGTAAAATCAAGCCAAATTGCACATTTATATATGTAAGAAAGGGGGCAATGTGAATTTTCGACATTTCATTTCAATTCGTCAATGTTCATTGACTCTTGACTCAAAGTTCTAGGAGAATAATTATTTTTCTTGTTTGATTAGGACTTTTCTTACCATAGCTTAGGTAGCTAGATCTGAAAGCCCTTATTTGTTTCCTTTATCTAACATATAGGTAGAATCCCCCCCACACACACACACTCACACATGCCGCAAGGCAATATCGGACACCAAAGTTTACTTTCATTTCGCTGATGGGAACTAAAACGTCAAGCATTCTCACCCAAATGCCCATGCCGACTGTTAAGCGTAGTGTCACTGTGCGAAGCATTGTGTGGAAGTGAGGAAATAATACTGACTTTGTTTAGTGACACACCAACTAAGCATAAGGCTATTGTGGAATACAACGGTGGTGAACAGCTATTTGCCCTCACGTCGAGCGTTATGAACTGATTTCAATTGATTTAAGTTGACGAATGCTGTTTAGAAAGTATGAATATTATGACTGGTAATTGACGTGAAATGTCTTCTTTTTTCAATCAATCAACAGTTTTTCCAACAATATTTCGACAAGCGAATCCATACAGTTTTGGGTAAAATTCTTTCATATCGAGTTATTGAGACAAAAGACCCCATGATTACATATTACATTTATAAGCATGCTCATTGATCAACTACTTGCATAGTATCGGGCAGATCGATGATGGTTACAGTAATTGCGAGGATATAAATAACTTCGCCATCCTACAAGTTCCCCCACACATGCCTGCATACGTCACACCATTTTGATAGCGAGGATCTATACAGGAAATATACTGTTGCATAATTATGTATCCATCAACAGGTTCAGAACAGGAATCGACGCTCTGATAAAACAAAATACGTTCACATAACATTACAAAAGTCAGCCAGCTGCGAGAGTAAGTAATGCACTTAGAAGAAAATGAACAAATACACATAGTAAGTGTGTTCACTGATGGGCGTGAACTAGTTGGATCACACAAGGTGGACAGCTGGAGTACCCAGCCAGGCATGACGACACACATACAGTCCGTGAAATGTTTTTATTACACAAAAAACTTCAGATTTCTCTCCTTGATGAAAAACACCCAAACAAACATGGTGGTGATAATTGAGCTGGCAGGTATTGCTTCTTTGTGTTCGTTTTCATAGGGTATATATATTCAACAGCCATACGGCTAAAATATGTTTATAATTGTAATACATCACAATAAGCTGCGAGATTCATGCATTGTCCCAGACTTCCGTATATGTGGTAAAAGAATGAACACGTATTGCATGGCTGCGTTTGCTTCACGAGGCAATAGCCAACCAGGTAACGAAGATCAACAACAGGGTTGGAGCTGATTCCCGTTACTCCAAATGAAGCAGTGATATGCCTCGTGCAGCAAACGCAGCCATGCAATACGGGTTCATTCTTTTACCACATACAGCAGTCTAGCAGGAACAATGCGCATGTTCCATCGCGGTGAATACCGGAAGTTCGTATGGAAGTGTGCGTGGTGAATCTCGCAGCTTATTGTGATGTATTTCAATTATGAACATATTTTAGCCGTATGGCTGTTGAATATATATATACCCTATGAAAACGAACACAAAAAAGCAATACCTGCCAGCTCAATTATCACCATCATGTTTGTTGTTGCTTTTTTTTATCAAGGAGAGAAATATGAAGGTTTTTGTGTAATAAAAACATTTCACGGATTGCATGTGTGTAGTCATGCCCGTCTGGGTACTCCAGCTGTCCACCTTGTGTGATCCAACTAGTTCACGCCCATCAGTGAACACACTAACGATGTGTATTGTCCAAATTTCAGACTTTTTCAAGCCAGCGCGAACCTTGGAAAACGCATTCCGAATAATTTACCCACGACATCCAGTTCCCTTTCCCCGCGTCCCTGATATACATATGTGATCTATGACCTCACGTAGACACCCTCTCTATCTATGATCTCATGTAGACACCCCCTCTATCTATGATCTCATGTAGACACCCCCTCTATCTATGATTTCATGTAGAAACCCCCTCTATCCATGATCTCATGTAGACACCCCCTCTATATATGATCTCATGTAGACACCCCATGTACCTATGATCTCATCTCACTTGATGGGGACATCCCCTCTATCTGTGATCTGATCTCCCTTGATGTAGACTCCCCTTCTGTCTGTGATCTCATCTCCCTTGATGTAGACATCCTCTTTATCTATGACCTGATCTCCTTTGAGGAAGAAATCCCCTGTATCAATGATCTCATCTCCCTTGGTGTAGACACACACTTTATGTGTGATCTCATCTCCCAAGATGTAGACATCCCCTTTATCTATTACCTGATCGCCCTTGATGTAGACATCCCTTCTATATATGACCTGATCTCCCTATATGTAGACATCTCCTCTATATATCACCTGATCTCGATTGATGTAGACGCCCCCTGTATCTATCATCTCATCACCCTTGCTGTAGACACACCCTCTATCTATGATCTCATGTAGACACCCCTTTATCTATGACATCATGTAGACACCGCCTCTATCTATGACATCATGTAGACACCGCCTCTATCTATGACCTTATGTAGACACCGCCTCTATGATCTCATAACCTTTGATGAAGACACCCCCTCTATCTGTGATCTCATCTCCCTTGATGGAGACATCCCTCTATCTATGATCTGATCTCCCTTGCTGTAGACACATCCTCTATCTATGATGTCTATCTATGACCTGATCTCCCTTGAGGAAGAATTCCCCTGTATCAATGATCTCATCACCATTGATGAAGACAGTCCCTCTATTTGTGATCTCATCACCATTGATGGAGACATCCACTCTATCTATGATCTGATCTATCTTCCTGTAGACATCTCCTCTATCTGTGATCTGATCTCCCTTGATGGAGACACACCCTCTATCTATGATCTGATCTATCTTGCTGTAGACATCTCCTCTATCTGTGATCTGATCTCCCTTGATGGAGACA
>VKKT01001129.1:363018-373087 GCA_008038995.1 Haliotis laevigata
TCCAGGTTCTGTAGGAGGGATATCAGTTATGTTTGACACATACTGTAAAGTTGTGGTTGGTAGAATAAGTTGCGATAACATCCAGGGCCTCCTTTCACAAAGCACTAAGGTGATCGTAAGTCACTAAGGTAACCTTAGTGCAATGTTAAAGNATGGGAGTTAAGGTTAACCTTAGTAAAGGTTGCTTCGTGAAAGGACCCCCAGGTCAATAACTCAGTAAAGAGACATGATAGCTTGCTCAGGTCATTGTTTTACCTCAGGATCCAGTTTGTTCACGCCAGTATCATAGGTGGCAAAGGTAAGGCACACCTTTTCTGTATTTCCTTCTTTACACCAGTCAAACACTGTCTTGTCTTGATCAGCCAGTTGTTCATCTGTGTTTGCCATTGTGCTCACACATATTCCCATTCCTGTGGTATGCCTACTACCAGCTGATTGTCTACTGCCAGACTGTAATGGAACAAGGGCATAACGTCAAAGACACCATTATTTCAAAGACTCTCAATCAGCTTCTTGACTGTAAAAGAAAAACATCAAACTGTCATAAAGACTGTAAATTCTAACACCACTAAAACTTTAATCAGGAGTCTAATCAGGTGGAACAACCATGTGAAACATTAGTCGAGTGATATCCGTACAGCCAGTGGTGAAGCTCAAACCTCAGTATTGTCCTGAAACAAAACCTGAATGACTTCAGCTCCTTTTGGATGCCTCTCTTAAAGGCCCTAAACTGTTTTTTCACAATATGCCTGCGTCAGAGCTATATCGAAAAATGGATTTGCACCTCTTGATAAATTGGTGGAAAAAAGTACATTAAATTGATCACAATCGTGTTGGTAACAGTTCAACTAATATCACCTATATCACATAAATGCCAATTTCTTAATATCTGGTTTTGTCATCCCAGTAAAAATCTTCAGAATTTCAACAAAAGTCAACTATCTATGATCAGGTTTGCTGGACAAAGTATTTTGCTTCTCTCGCCATGTAACCCATGTTATATATGGGATTAAACTTTTATGTTATTTACATGGTGTAACATCAGACCACTTCCTAAATGGCATTATGTATTCAGAGCTTTTGGCTGTGGGAGCCGTGCCAATTTACACTTGTCAGAGGGGTACACAAAGTCCATGGTCCAGACTACCGTTTGTCCGATTCCATAGAGGAAGCCGCAGAGCCTGAGTGGGTTAGATGGCTGACTTTGTGTGCTAGCGATTAGGGGCCTGACACATACCTCAAGGTGAATAACCCTCACTTCTTTCCAAAAATATATATTCTAGAACCAGATTATTCGGGAAGTGTGAAGGATTACTTCAAATGTACAGTGGCAGTATGCTTTGAGATGTTAACACTGATAACTATTTGTATCACATCAAATCTTAATGTGAGGAATGGGTGTATTCTGACATCTAGTGACCTATAACATAGACGGTAGACTTTGGAGTCTATATGAAAAAACTTGAACTTTTTCACACCTGCAGACAAATGTTCAGTTTCAGTTCAACTATTGAGATACTGATTTGCCCTTAAAACATATCAAACCCTGTTTCTTTGGGGCTAATTCAAAACAGAAAAGTTGACATGTAAAGTCCAAACAGAAATAAATTGTTCTGAGGTCATTCTGAACCTTGTTTGTCAATCTCAAGTGACTCGTAAGTATTACTACATTTGGTTCTGCTTACATTGCTTCCATTTCTTGTGACGTCATTTATGGTTCCATTTTCCTTCACTTCACTTTACCGCACTTCCGAAAACATATACCACCCTAAGTTTGCTACGGAATAAGTTTTGATGACATAAAACACATCCAACAATTAATGCCTGAAATATCCGATACACTATGAATTGATTTTGCATGAGGTGCTGGAAAACGTGTGTCCGTATGTCAGTTTGCAATCTTTTAGAGATTAGCCACACTGTGATGAAAGCATGAATTAATAACAGATATATGGATCTGCTACCAAGTGATGCAGGTGTTGACGGTGTCCCACTACACAGCGGCAAGATATCATCGCTTTGTGACCACCCTCAGAAATGACCTGATGTTTCCTTTTTGAATGTTTCTACATGACAGGGAGGCACATCTGGACCTTTCTGATGATCAGGACAGACCAGGGCCCCGTTTCACATAGCTCTCGTAAGCCTTAGATCTCACAACCTTTCTCTTAGCATTCGTGCCTCCTATACTGTAACATAGGAGGTACTAATGCTACGAGAAAAGTTACGAGATCTTAGGCTTACGAGAGCTTTGTGAAACGGGGCCCAGGCCTACTTCACTTCACAAGAAATTGTCCAGACTTCACCGATCATCATGCCTGAATGTGGCAAAAGGATTAATGACTTCAACGTAGCCGAACATGACCACTTTGGAGGGGCTCAATCACAAATTGGCATTGAATCCCTTAACTTCAAGAACAGAGGACAAAAGAATCAAGCTATTATTACTTGCTAAACAGATTATGGATAGTTGATCTCATACTGACAAGCAAAATTGTAGGAATTGGGCATTGATGTAATACAGGTAGTATATTTGCAAGAACTTTCAAAATTTGTCAACAAAAGGAAGGCTTTTTTCCTGGCACCTCTCATTCTGTCTACAAATGCTCAAAGGTTCAAAGAAAAATGATGAACTTAAGTACTTCAGCAAAGTTTTATGTATCATTTAATGTCAATAATATTTGGAGATTGCCATTGAAACTTTGATATGTTTACTTATTTTCAGAAAACAGTTTCATAAACTATGAAGAGTTACTTCCCCCTGAACCTTTTATTTCCTAAGATAAAACAATGCTGTAAAGCTATGGTACAACAGTTGGACTTCAAGAGGTACATTAGGCAGCAGCTAGAATGAATGTTGAAGCTCAACTATTACAGTGTTCCCCACACCCAGAGCCATGTTCTATTCCCGATAGCCTGACCCCCTACTCTCCCTATGGAGGACATTCTCGGAAAACTAATACTTCCAGAGAGATTGAATCTCCTTGGACGACAGCAGTCCAATTTAGCGAATCACATGAAGTTATGTCTTGACAGTGCAATTACAAGGAACTTGACGGTGAACTTCGTGGTCCTTTTTTATGCCTCAAGTAAACAGTAAAAGGTAGGTTTTTACAAACAAGTTCTGAAAGTCTGTGAACAAGAGGGCAGATCAGACAATATATCGATAGCCAGATAACACACTATATCACCAAAGTTCATCTGCAACTCATGAAACAGACAATGAATTCAATGTTAGTGTTATTGCAACCAGAGATCATGTCAATGTGTCCAATATGTTCATTCAAACATGAAAATGTCAGACTTTGAACATTTTGAATGCAGTTCTTCAGATGTTATGGACACAGAAGCCAGTAGAACTGTTTGAGAAAGGTGAACCTTCTAAGGATACCACTGGAAGATGTCTGTAGTTGCTTGGCATTGTTGACATTCTGTCAAACCTTTTTAACACATTCAAAACCTTTCTTCTCTCACCAAAGCTCACTTATGGCTGAAATATTGGTTGATACAGCAATGTTAAGTTTATGCTTAAGCCTGTTAAACCACACACTATTTCAATGTTGGATTACTTCAACATCTTCAATCTTCTATATGTTTTTTGAAGAATTTTTTCAGGTAACTTATGAACATCCACATGTACATATATCCCTTCACAATCAAATGAAACACTGTACCCTCTCTGACAGCTTTTTCAAGGAAGATAACTGTGTCAACCCTATAAGCAGTGTGCATGCCACAGATGTACAGTAAATGGGAGGTAACTCTGCCCACTAGTTTTCATCTGACATCCCTTTATTTAACATTATTTGGTTGTTTTTTTATCACTGCTTAACAATTTTCTTGACACATTCACACTGAATTAAGTAGTCTCAGACTTTCGAATTGTAATTTTCAAAAGATCTGTCCTGTCAACCTGTCACATTGTATTTACTTGAAGGATTTAGTTGATTTCTGTGAGCATGTTGTGTTGTTAATTCACTTGCTGTAAACCTGAAGCTCTTCTAATGTGTCTGACAGATGACAAGCTCAAAGCCTAGAATGTGGCATTTGTTTTCTGTCAGACAAGTTGTGATAGATGAATGTTTATCTCTGTTTCATTTTCCAACCTTACAGTCCATTAACACTTGTTTCATTAAACAGTTTTATAACATCATGATGAGCCAAAATTGTTCAAGTAATTCTACTTACATGCCTAAAGTTCTCATTTTAGATCTATTTCTGATGGTCAAAACAACATGAATTCTTGATAAAAACATTACAATGTGGTACATATCTCTTAGGGGTGGCAATTGAGGGGGAAACAACTATTGTGATAGCGATAGTCTATTGCAACATACTGCTGCAGTAGCGATAGTCTATTGCAACCAACTATTGCAACACTACTGCAATAGTTTTTTTCTCCTTGAATTGTTTCATTTGAAGTCATTTCTCAAATGAATGTGTAGTTTGTATGAAATAAAACAAATTGAAGGAGTTTCAGTCTTTTTTAAATAACTGGCAAGAAACTTGAACAAGATCGAGCAAAAAGTTAAAACATAAACTCAATGAAGCTGCAAGTCTGCACCCCAACATTCAAAAACTCAAAAAGTGAACAAATCCGGTACTTCCTGTATTTTGCGCTGTACATTTATCAACGAAAGCCAATTACTAAACTATTGATAGTCACACATACTATCGATAGTTTTTCGTTTCTACCATCGATTAATTGCTATTAGGGACCGTTCGAAATTTATGGCTAGGGGGGTTGATGATGATTTTTATGGAGAGGCATGTACAATGTGAATGACCCCCCTAAAATTTATGTACAAAATAATAATTATTCAGCCCCCATGCATGTCATGTACACCCCCCCCACCCCCATAATTTCTAAGCGTATAATTAAACATATGGTCACAATACCTGTGATGTTAAAGTAAATTTCTGAAAGGTTTTAATTTGTCTAACAAAATAGCTGATTGATCAATCAGTGTTCACTGAAAGGACACAATAGGCTCATGTTGCATACAGTAAACACACACTGCAGACTGTCGATACTGTCAGACTCATTTAGCAACCATCGGTTCTGGGTCGTTTCACCCCAAGTCGTTTCATCCCAATTCCAAACTAGGTCAGCCCTAATTTAGAGTTGTTTCACCCCAACTAATTGAGTATACATGTACATGGAGAATGATATCAATGCTTATATTTGTAATCCTAATTAGGCAATGTTTTCACAACAATCAGGTAAATGCTCCTGTGTAAATGCTATTTGTAGATTTAAAGAACTTGGAGGAATGGAATCCACAACTTATAATACAAAGTTATATGATACGATGGTGTGGTCAGGTTTACGTTAAAATGCCGTAAATGCCGTCCACATCGTGCTTTGAGATTTTTCTTGGGGTTGGGTAAATATGCTCGAAAAGTTGCTGTGAACTTGTCATCGCCATCAACACAGAATATGTGGCACAGGTAATACTTGGTCATAACAACTGTTTGATAAGAACATTGCATGCATGTTAGTACACAGCGCTTGATAAATAATGTTTAATTGATACTGTAGGAAAATGGGTTTTTCTTTTCCGTCGTGATATTTTTCATTCTGTTGTGTATTTGGTTCGTAAAGTAAATTTAGTGGGCCATGCCATGCTTGGTTTGCTGTGGCCCAGTATGGTAGATCCGGTATGGTAGATCTGCCGTGATTTAGTGGGTTGGGGAAACAATAGGATTAGAATAGGCTTTGTTTTGTAGGAATTAATTAGTTAGGACTTTCTTTTTCTTTGGGTTTCATAGACTATTAGGTGTGAGTGTGTGTGAGGCTGGCTTCTGTTTATTTTGTTGAGTTAGGCACAGTTTATTATAAATAACAACATCGAACCTTGATACATGAACCTTACTGTCACTGGGCGACCTCCCTCAGCGGAGGCGCCTATTACAATACCTTTTAAATATAGGATTGTTGAAATGACACATAAATAATTATTTTGATAGTTTGAAGGTGAAAGAAGCTGCCCGTTGATAATAATAATATTTTTTTGCTGGGGTGAAACAACCTCTAAATGGGGGGAAACAACTTGGGGTGAACGTGTTTGGGGTGAGATGACCCATTACCGCAACCATCAATGAGGTGATAGTGAAACTTGCTTCACAATGTAACCAGATTTCAGTCTGTCATGATTTACTGCAGCTCTTAAAGTTTTATTCCCCTCAAAGTAGCTACATGGCTCCTAAAGTTGTTTTACTAGGTAACCAAACACAATTTTCCAGGAGCAAAACACAATTTTATAAGGATCTGAAACAAAATGTAAGAAAATCATACAAATCAGAGATTAGATTCTGACATATATGAAAGTAAGTTATGCTGTAATTTTCTTTTTCAACACACTATATCTACAGAATATACATGGGTTTAGTGTGTAATGGTATACTGTAGCATGCAGCAGTGAGTCATAAACTCATGGAAAATAACTACTGAAAATGGTGTCCTGAATTCCTATGGGGTTACTGCATTATCAGTTTATATAAAGTGTCCAGTATGTCTCTGACTTCAAGTTTTAAATCCAGGTCATCAGTTTATCACAAATTTCATTCAATATTGCAGAGCTCTAGATAAGCATTTTCCAATTAGGGTATTTTACCGATGGTGTCTGTTACAAATGGGTACTACTGATCTTCAGTGGGTACTTATATTTTTCGACACCCACCTTTTTTTAAAAAGTTGGGTATTTTCTATGTCAGTAATTTAAACATGTTAAAAAAGATAACCATATCTCATTGTTTGTACTTCAGACATTTACCTGGTCATTGTTTAAAGAGAAACAAAAAATGTGAAGATTTAAGTTACATTATTATTTGACTTGTAGTGACCACATTGAAATGCAAACATGTTGGCATGATAATCTACCCGGTCTCGTAACATTTGACAGTTAGCTACTGTCTGTTACACATTTGTTTTTTACCGGTAAGTCAGGGTACGCAAGTCATCATAAACCAAGACGTTTCTGTAATTTCCTTTGCATATTTGGGATGCTACAGATATATTTCAGTGCGTATTTTGGAAATTTCAATGAGTATTTTATGCAGATACGCAGCTTATCTAGACTTCTGATATTGTGTAAATCAATTTCATAAAAATCATGTGCGAGTGAAAAAATAGGCAGAGAATAAATTCAGCGATCATATTACAGCTGATGATACCTTGATCACGTGAAACAACAACAAACACCAAAAAACCTGCCACATTCTCACTCAATATGCTTGATACAAGTACTCATTGCTGCTTATTCACTACTGCATGCAGAAATATTGTTTTCACGAATGAAAAAGAAGATCACGGGATGCCTTCACATAACAGTCACTGAGTGGTTGATCTTAAAAGGTGATTTATCAAACAGTTTCACTCGTAAGATGTATGTTTTCTATTTCTTGTTCATTTAAAGTACAGTCAGTCCGCGTTAATCCGAACACTTTCTGTTTTTCATCAAAAACGTTTGGATAGTGAAACGTACAGACTACTGAAACAGACCATTATGTACACCACTACAGTAGAGTTACTTCCCTTTGACATACCGAGACAAGAACATAAGAATGTATATGTCCATGTATCAATTGACTTCATTACAGTTTGTATAACAATCAAAACTCAGAAACCGATGAAAATCAGCGCTAATCAATGGTCCTCACGAGGTAAGGGGATTATCCGAACCTTTAGGATGTACCGCCGGATTAATGAAGCAAAACCAAGTGTAATTAGCTAATCCATTACCGCTAGGAGCACTGGATTAATGAATCAACAATTAATGAGTTTACATAGTTAACAAGATTGGTTACAGCCAGCTACTGTTCGGATATCGCGGGAAAGGGATTATCGGGATCCGGACTAACGAGGCCTGACTGTACTTATCAGATTTCGTCTGTGTTCAAATTCAGAATCACTGGGGCAAAGTGTATGTAGGTTAAAACAGAATACTGATAGCTTGAAACAGGGAGATGTCGGAGCTCACCTTGTCTTCCCAATGTGGATGGATGTCTGATAGGAAAGACACATACTCCATCATGGCTTTCTTGCGACTCATCGTCCCCAGCTTCTTCCATGCCTCCCTTGAGTAAAAGAGTTCAGTTTGTTGCATGACTTGCAAATAATGTATATCTCCACGGCAATGTTGGTGAGTGCTAACAACCAAAGTGAGATGAATGGTTACATAGTAAGTAGAGGAACTCTGATCTCAGACAGTTTGCTGGTACTGGTTGTTGCTTTTGCTTTGTTTTTTCCTGCACATACCCAGATGATATCCCATAAATATTGTGCACTTCAATATTAAACATCGGTAGATAATGGCTACGTACGATAACAGCTCTTTGTACTAGCCTCACCCAGTTATGCAAGTTAATTCAGATTAGTTAGTTTAATTAGTTCACATATAGCATGGTCTTAGCTTTCAGGATTAGTACATTATTTATTTTGTTGACAAGTTATTCTTGTGTAGTTTATGCGCTAAACTTAGATTAGTTTAGTTGAATCCATTTCAGTTGTAGAGTTTTGTATCAAGTTTTATACTGGTACACTCAAGTATAACTTTGTTCATTTCTGAGTAAGTATGTAATTTCCTGACCTCCTTCATATGAAATAGTGGTTAGCAATACACAGGTTCATTATGAACAGACAGACAATAGATCCCATGTCCACACAGCCCAACCACCCCTTACGTTACTGGGTCCCTGGAGGAACAGGTCTCAGCAGCCCAGAATGTGTATAGAGGAACAAAAACAAGTTGTGTGTCTACTTTGTCAGTGGTCGCCAATATGGCTGTCTTAGGGGCATGATTACTGGCTGGTTAGCTGCTGTGCCAGCACTAGTGGGCCGAAGCTGTGAGTACGTCCCCTCAAAGTCAAACACAGAGAGACATCGTGGAGGTAATGCATATAGAAGACAGTTGTGGACCTCCTAAAATCTCCATGATAGGTCGAACATAGATGTTTGCCCGGGGGGCCATTGTTGTCAGATCTTGTGTGGGTTGTTGGGTGCTAGAGCTGGCAGGGCAACCTCAAAGCTGGTTAAACAGACACTGTTTGCGACATTTGATGGGATCGGCCAGCACTCAAGATAAGGGCACAACACAACTGAATAACAGACTTTGTTGAGGCTACTGCTGAAGGATAGACAGAGTCACGAAGTGATGAACCGAGGATAGACAGAGTCACGAAGTGATGAACCGAGTCCACAGTTGAAGAAGGTGCCTCAGTTGAGTATCTGTCGTGGGAACTGAAGACTGACTAACTACCCCACCGCCCGGGGAACTGAAGAGCCCCCACATCCCCACACATCCTCATGAATGGGAGGATGGGCATCTGCAAAGTCAAATGGAAGGGCTGAGTATCCTCTCTAAGCTTTGGGAACTCAATGGAGGAGAGAGCCAGTAGATCTGCAAAAGCACCATCCAAAGATTGGAATATGTCAACAATCAACAGATCATGAGAAAGAAGGGAAATCTCTTGGATATGATTCTGTATTGTCTCCAATAATGTTACTGACTCCTCCAATGATGACATCAGTGCCTTCCTTGAAGCTGACACAATTATGTCTGGTTTCTGCCCCTCACAGACCACTGACAAACTTTTCAGGACTATCAACACACAACATTTGACGAATTGCCATGAATATGTACGAATAAATATTTTATAGAAGTCCTTTTATAGGTTGGCATGCTGCTAAACTTGCAGGGTCATTCTTTTAAGAGGATGAGCAGAAAGAAAGTAAATGGATAGATAGAAGAATTGGGACAAGGTGCCATGCCAGAGGCTTACTTGGAGTCACTTTGATATTATATCTTGTTCCACATCAGTTGCAGAAGTAACAGACACAAATGAAGTTTTAGTTATCTGCATAACAAGTTTACTGAAATTTCATGTCACTCTAGATGTTAAAGGGCAAGTGTACACGAAAATTAACCTTTTTGTCTTGCACTTTTTCATCATAAAAAGTGTTTATCAAGTCGTTTTATATCCAAACCCGTACATACATCAGAAGCAACTAATTTATTATTTGCGTTATATCAATTCATATTTTCAACATTTACCAAGAGTTCTATGT
>VKKT01001129.1:378138-395048 GCA_008038995.1 Haliotis laevigata
GAAAATTCACAGGACCCATAGAATACAATTAAACACACATTTCAGATTAAACATTTCTTATATAATTAGTATCAAAATTATCAACATACATTAGATTTATAAACAGCAAACAAGTGTCACATGTCACATATAAAAACTTCAGTCAWGTCATTGTGAAATATACAGTCAGACACTGGGGCCGGCGGGTGGTAGACTTCTATCGGACCATTGGCGAATCTGCCGGATTTGTCAGAGAGTCAGACGCTATTCGTGAACACTGGGTATAGTAAATGTCAGCTGAATGTTAAGTGAGTATTGCCAATATTTTGCATATTAGAGCCATACTTTTGTGAAGGGACACAATGCAAAAGCTCCACACATTGTACAAATTCCCGGAGTAAAACCAAGGTGTTTCGCTTGAAAAGCCAACCTTTTTTATCCACAAAGTTAAACCCTATGCCTTTTATATAAACTACCGGGCAAAAAGACAGTTATCACTTTTAAAGTGATTGTATATAACAAAAATGGCTGGGAAGACCAACACTCACAACACTGCCCGAAAAGATGGCTACATCCGGCAGTTCCACCTCCAAAACAGATTTCTGAGGGCAGTGTCAACAGTGGCGACAGCACTAGGACAATCCGACAATCAGCAGACAAACAGTCCTTCAACAACTTGGTATGGCTGGTCCATGGGCTTACCGCATTTCCATGGAATGGCCTTGACCCGTCTACACCGTCAATGCAGACTGTAATGGGCACAAACTGCATTTCAGTGGCAGCGACGTGACTAGGAGAGAGTGAAAGTCTGTTCAGAAACTACAGCAGCGTTCAAGTTTGTTTATTTGACAACAGCCCAGAGGAGTCATTTTGCAGCACGAACAACACAAGGCCTTACACCGCCAGAATTGTTCGAGAATACCTGCACAACGTTAACATCGAAGTATTGCCTTGACCAGCGTGTTCTCCAGACATGAACCCCAGTGAACATATGCAGGATCATCTTGATGGTCAGTTGAGACACCTCCATCCAGCATACAGGAACTTGAACAGACTCACTTGGACTAGGAATAGGATCCCTGCTGACGTCATCCGCCAACTGACAACGTCAATGAGGAGACATGCGTTGACGTATATGGATGAACAGGGTGGTCACACTCGCTATTGATGGCTTGTCCCCTGACTCCTGTCTCATTATGTGACATCCTTATGCATTTTTTAATGAACTTTGATCGGTGTAATTTTTTTATTTTGACCCTAGACTCTTGATTAATGAATTGCAGCAAATGCAAGAGCAATATTACAATGAATTTTCAGTCAAATTATTAGAAAATGATTTCTGTTTGTAAAATAATTATCATAAATCTCACATACGACTTTGTAACTATTTTTGGGTCACGTAAAATCAGTGATAACTTTCTTTTGCCCAGTAGTTTACGTACTATAGTTAAATCTTTAGTCATTGACTAAGGAGAGCTTAGCTGTTAATCAGCTTAATTAGTTATGTGGTCTCTTTGATGTGAAAGTAGGATATCAATGTTCTGTTATTCAATAAAACAACATTATGTTGTAAAGCAACATCAGTGATGTAAATCATTTTGGGTCAAATTTGGGTCAAGATGACGGAGTTGAAAAAAGAAACTCTCAATATCCTCAGTTTCAGCTTGTCCATTAATATATTCATAAATATAACAGTTTCCCATATTTGCCATAAGTGCCGCTGGACTTTAGAAACCTGAACATATGGGATCTTCTAAAAAACATACACAATTTAAACTTCTTGTAATAGATCGAGACAACTTAGAGAACAGATTTTAAGCTATAGGTTTCTCTTTATAAAAGATACAAAATAACTTTAGACCCTACATGTCTGTTTTTTTCTGTAAAATGGTGTGCAATGTATATAGAATCTCACCCGAGTGTCTTTTGATATAAAATATATCACCACAAGTTGATAAAGATATCTCCTAGGAGATATTGTTTGATCTCACACAAGCAATATTTCCTGTGAAACAGAGTTTTGGATGATAAACTCCAATAATAGTACGCTGTCCTGCGCACTTCATGGTTCTAAGAAGTGTGTACTAACACAGAACACTGATCTGTTTGGAAGCTGGTCAGAGGTTCATATTACTTAACTTAATAAATACTGTAAATACAAAATCCTATTATTAAATCTGAACTCACTGTACCAAACAATATCTCTTTAAAATATCAGCTCTCTGAATATGCTAAAGCAGTTATTTTTCAGAGGATCATGCTTTTAAATTTGTGACAATAGAAGAATATGTTTTCAATATTAAACATTGGCAAAATTCTCAGTTCCATTCCAGATCACAAAAAGGCCATTCACATGTCTCCGGGTCACATAGCTATGAACAGTTGTTGCTAATATATTTTCAGACACATAAAAAATAAATTATCTTTTGTGTATCACAAATGTTTTTCCCATTGTGAAAACATTGTGTTCAGTTTATAGACCACAGTTTATGGACACTGTTTACATTAGGTCACACTGTATCGACGTCACTAAGCTATTCTCGTCTGCCCCTCGTAATCAACCATACCCTTGGTATTAGTTGGTAACCAACGTCACAATGCATGTGAGTTGTCATCGCCTGGTACAGTTTCCTACAGTACAACTACTCTGTAGCACCCCATTTTTTGGTTTGCAGTTGCTCCATTCAGCAAACATCACTTGTGGAAACTTTACGATTAACCTTTTTCGATGGAAAAAAATGTCTCTGCTCGAATCACAATTAAACAGCGACAAGGCAATGCTCGCTGACTAAGCCAATGTCCATGGTCCCACAATGAGACAAGTCAGCTGCATGTGAATGTACAGATCTATTTCAAATACATAGAGCAAAAGCAAAAGCGCTACAGCTACTGGCTAGCAAACAGATATCGCCACGTAACAGTTATCAGTCACCAATACATCAGTATCACACGTGCGCAGTATCGGTCAATTACAATTCTGGTATTTTTTCCACAACGGTATTTGACAACAATAAAGTACAGCAAAAGACACTTCTTCAGGGTAAGTAACATAAGAGAAAATTAAAGATAAAGTTATGAACCCTATAACATTTTTTTAACTTATTCGGGGGGATGTTTCACGACCTATATAATAGCAAGTTCAAATTCACAAGTCACAACATCAATTATTCGCAGTTACTGTATGATATGAATATACGTATTATTTCACGAATGGCAAGAGAAATTCTAAATGGCGATAAGTGTTACAATTAGTTGTGAGAAAACTTCTCTTTATACTGCCATGAATCCCTTCCGCTGCAGTATATAAAAACATGTTCGGCGGCATAGAACGGGCTGGACACATCGGTGAATAGCTAATTAAGTATCATAATTAATTTTGTTTCATTAATTTAACGAACGGCAGAGTAATTTTGTAAATACCAATAAAATATGGCAATAACTGTTGGGTAGCCAGTAGCCAGTAGGTGTTGGCGATAACTGTTCACCTGCCAGTAGTAAATTACTTTATTATAGCGTCCTTCACCTGAAGCGATAGAATCATTGAACATGCATAACACTAGAAAAATCCGTTCTGCTGTTCTCAATAGACGTCAAAAATAGAATTCAGCCAAGAATGACAAAGATTCAATATGAAATGTGCTGAGGCAGTGTGTTTAGAGAGTCATGTTGGTATGAGAATTGATTAAACACAATTCATCATGGCCTAACTGGACAAAGTACTTGCTGTAGCAATGGACATATAAGTATCTCAACTCTCAGCATAAAAATAAATACAAACATGGGAGCAAGCTGCTCCAAACTAAACCTCTGTTCATTAGGCGGTTATGAAGCAAGTATCCTTTGCGTGCCGAGGGGATATGCACTGCAATTAGGCAACAGAAACATAATACAAACTGGAAAGTAAATATATAGGGATAACGCTACTGGGCTTCCAAATTACCTGTATACAGACGGTAATTGCCAATTTACTGCACCCTCATGTACAACCTTACCTTGCTGTAAAACTGCCTAAATCCTCGTCGGACGTGCCGTAAATTTCATTCACTGGATGTAAGGAACAAAAATATTTTGACTTGATCAGCCATCTGTGGGTTACAGATAAAACGGCACCTCACCAAACTATCATTGAACAAAAACGGAATCGCGTCCAAAGTCGAAACGGCTGCAATTACTTTTGTTATTGTATTTTTCAAAAACAGCTTCTTTGAGAGACATGTACTGTAGAAGTTGAGGCGCTAAGGAAGAATACAAATATATGGATGAACATCTTCTTTGTTAGACAGTGGGACCGACGTTAGGATAGGTTCCAACACTGTTATCAAATAACAGTAAACCGTACTGTCACTGAGGTTGCATGGTCGTTGCTCAAGGTTAATTTACTGATAGACCAGAGGCAATCTCCAGCTTGGTAGCAAAATAAAGGAGATACAGACCCGTGTAAAAAGTATTTGGGTATTTGACGTAATCTCCATAGACTTACATGTTATTTCAGTGTAGCATAAATAATTTTCGTGAAGTGAGTTTAGGATGGATCTTTATTTGTAACAAGCATCGTCACTAAGGTGACATAATCCCCCACCGCAAATTATCAAAACAAAACTAAAAAGTAATGAAGGTGAAGGTCGTAATTTAAGATGAAGTTAAATGTCTACAAAAACATGACCAGTCAACCTCTCTTAATATCTTGCTCTGTAGTTGTTCAAACACACCAATATTTTCAAGACTCACTTTGACCTTGACATGAATGTCTAAGTGTATGGAATATGCAAAAATAGTAATAAAGAAATTACTTATTGAAAAACATTCAAGGGAAGACTTGAAAGTCTATGAAGAAAGTCCAGTGAATGGTTCTTAAGATATCTCGCTGACAATCTTTACATGCAGGTTAACATGCTGAAGTCTTCAAAGTGTCGCTCTGACCTTGAAAATTATGTGAAGGTCACCAAAATCGACTGGGCCTTGCACCTTCCCATGATGAAGCTTGGTGTCAAATATGAAGAAAGTCAAGTGAATGKTTCTTGAGATATCTCGCTGACAATCTTAACATGCAGGTTAACATGCTGAAATCTTTAAAGTGCCGTCGTGGCCTTGAACGGTATAAGTGAAGGTCACCAAAATCCACCGGGCCCTGCGCCTTCCCTCGATGAAGCTTGATGTCGAATGTGAAGAAAATCCAGTGAACGGTTCTCGAGATATCTCGCTGACAAGCTCAACATGCTGAAATCTTCAAAGTGTCGCCATGACCTTGAAAATTAGGTGAAGGTCACCAAAATTGACTGAGCCCTGCGCATTCCCTAGATAAAGTTTGGTGTTGAATATGAAGAAAATCCAGTTAAAGGTTCTTTGAGATATCTCGTAGCTAAGATACATAGCGTTCACTGACATAAACGTTCATGTCAGTGAACGCTATGTATCTTAGCTATGATGAACCTAGGTACCAAATATGAAAAGAATCCAGTCAACGGTTCTTAAGATATTCCAATTCGTACGTACGTACAGACGGACGGACGGACGGAGCCTAATACTATATCCCCCGCTTCGCGTTAAACGCGCGGCGGGGGATAAAAAATGACAGGCAAATTTGAAATCATCTCTGCTCTGCGCACATAATTTCAGTTCAATTTTCCAACCACTATTTAACCAATGAGATCATATTTATCAGTTTACGTATGGTTCCACAATGCACAATATCCCATAGGACGCCATGTTAAAGCTAGGAGTTCACCCCACTGTACATATGTTGATTAAATTAAAATTAAATTCATGAAAATTATTAATGCTATACTAAATTAACATGTACGTCAAGTGTCCGAATACTTTTTGCACGAGTCTGGTATGCCGGAGGTATAGCCAGATGTATTTGGTACCGCTGGAAAGCTTGGAATCTCTAGTTTTCTAAACCCAATGTTGCCACAATTGAAAGTGTCAGGCAATGTACGTGTCATTTTTGGATTATATGGTAACCATACTATTTTTCAGAGAACATGACTTCTATATGAAAATGAATATATGTTCACTACGAATAGTGATTTTATCAATTTTGAGATAGCATGTGCTGATCCAAGCACTGCTTCATAGAACCATGCAAAGGTCATAACGGGAACAGGTCAAAAGGGCAAAAATTGGAAAAATTAAAAGCGCCAAGAAAATATCGAAAGGGCCAAGGGAAAGTCAAAAGGGTCATAGATTTAAGTCAAAAGGGCCAAACATTTAGAAAATAGTAAGATTAGAAGAATTTCGACTTTCCTTTGGCCCTTTTGACTTTTTTCAATTTTGGCCCCTTTGTCCTTTGGCCCTTTTGACTACAACCCGGTCATAACACGTCTTCACAAGTTCACATACAATTTCAAATAAGAATGAAATGTTCATTGCAGTTAACATGTTTAACATTACACATTACCCTCTGCTCCAGTTTACTCCCCGAGTGTTAAAGAGCAGCACCTACGACGACAGTAGATATATACCGAACAGCAAAAGAAACGTCAATTTGGAATTTGCCTTCGCAGAAACGGATGACTGTAAACTCATTTAATGTTTTGATTGTATATTTTTGACAACATTTCCAACTTTACCTGAGCAAAGACATTCCTTCCCAAACCCAGCATTGAACCCAGGAAATGGGCTCAAACACGCAACCTGATCTCGGAGATGCACCCCCAAACCTGGTTAAAAACATTCACATTACAACGTCAGCAGGACGCCCCGACTCACGACAGCTCAGAGGAAGCAGTCGCTAGGAAGACTTGAAGCTGGCCACACTGCACAAGCCGTTGCCAGTCACTTCCAGGTCAAAGTTCGGACCATCTACAGGTTGCAGCAACGTTTCCKGGCCACCAACACCACAAATGATCGTCCCCGTACTGGCAGACCAAGGGTGACCACAAGGCGACAAGACCGCCATGTTGTACGACAACATGTACAGAATCCCTTCATGCAGGCGTCTGAAACAGCACGCCAGACCGTGGGAACACACGGAAGACCAATCAGTACTGATACAGTACGCCGACGTCTTAACAGCGGGGTTCACAGATGAGAGTCGGTAGTGCGTATCAACTGCATTTCGCACGTCACCGGAACAACATTTCCCAGCATGATAACGCCCGGGCCCATACTGCAAGAGCTACACGGGACCTCCTGCAGCAAAACGGTGTCAATATTATGCAGTGACCAGCCCTTAGTCCTGATTTAAACCCAATTAAACATCTTTGGGATGAAATTCAGAGGAGGCTGAACAATGTCATACCAAGGCCGAACACAGCCGATTTATTGCGCCAGGCCTTTCTCAGAGTGCGGTTCCAGGTGCTAATGGCTTTCATCAGCCAATTGGTGCACTCCATGCGTAGACGCTGTGCTGCAGTTATTGCCGCTCGTGGGGGCCACACTAGATACTGAATTCAAGAGTCTGAATGGACTGCAAACGTTCACGTAATGTCTTGAAATTGAGTTATTTATTGATGTGTCAAGATATTGTACACAAAAAATGTTTTTGATCCGCTTATTATGTCAATTYCTGTAAAGATTTGATTACAGTGCCTATCTAATTTTGAATTCGTACTGACGTTTGTTTTGGCTGCTGAGTGTAGGTTAACGCGTTTCTCACCCCCAGGACTGCGATGTTTCAACTTAGGGCAACCAAAGATCTATAAACGGCGATCCTTTTCATTGTGTTTTCTGATAACTTCGTTTAAGTGGCATTTAGAAGCTGGTATGATGAAAATAACGGCGTTAGCATCTACGAAACGTCGCACCAATTGCAATAAATAAATATACCCATAGAAAGTGTTCCTCCACTTGATTTCTGATGTTTTCGCATTAGACAGCCAATTTGTCAAATAACGTTGTAATTATGTTCTTTTCCCTACTGCACACTTATACTTGGGTACGACATTTGAAAATTTTCTATATGCCAGGAAAAGCTGTTTTCTTTCATGCATTGCCGTTGTATCGCCTTTTTCACTACCATTATTAATGGTACTATATATGGACCAAACGATAGGTTCTTATTGAAACGTTTTGGCGCTACCGTCAGATAAAAGTAGCAAGTGATAGGCTGTCATCCGCGTAGATGATACTTACATTTAAGTACATGATATTATAATCTACTTTGGAGAAGGTATCCTCTGCTATCGAATTATCGACTTTGGTAAGCATAATTTCGACAGTAGTTCCGTGTCTGTTACATGATCCCTCTGGCTTATTTTTTTCAAGAATGAACCGACTTGTTTTTCCCTTTTGGTTGGTTGGTTGGTTTTTTGTTTTACGCCGCACTCAGCAATATTCCAGCTATACGGTGCGGTCTGTAAATAATCGAGTCTGAATCAGACAATCCAGTGATCATCAACACAAGCATCGATCTACGCAATTGGGATACTATGCCGTGAGTCAACCAAGTCAGCCTCTGGTAACCACTATCAAATTGTTATGATACCAGGTGTTCGTGAAGAGTTGAGTGTATATCCTGCCCAACTGATGAATAATATATAAGCCAAAGAAAACTGAGTGTATGGCTGCGCTAGTACCTTCTGACCACGGAGTGTTTGATTACTTCATCAGTTTCACATTCTACGAATATCGATATTTTTTTCCGTGGAAATTGATCATATGTATATTAGAAAAGTGATATTCGCAAATATTTCTTTTTCGCCCTTTCATCGATAAATTTCGAAGTTATGGAAGGTTATGAAGATAAAGAAAGTAAGAGCTATCCCCCAGATGCATTTTAATGGTTACACAGTGCACAAATTATTATGATAAGTATCATGTAATTGTTTCTGTATGTACATGCTAGTCTTTCACTGGCAACCACCGAGTTTTAAGATCTGTTTTGGTAAGAATCCTATCAGAGGTTCACAGCATGCTGTTGTAGAGCTACATAGCAGTTGTTCGTGAAACAAGTATACCATCATGTAACTTATTGTTCAGAATATGTCAGTAGCTCTTACTAGTCTTACGCATCAATTTCAGTGACGTACCTCTCAAATAGGTACTGTGTACTTTTGTCATGCGACCATCGACACAGTTACAGTTGTCCTATCCAACCCCTTCTTCTGCGCCACTTTCTTCTTGATAACCTCCAAGTGGGAAGGTTGAGAGCAGGCAGACTTCCATGCATGGAAAACGTTTGTCACAGCCTTCGTGCAACAAATAGGTCTGTCTGTCCGACTACTGGCGTATTGATGTGTAAGTGTGTTAATATTTCACAGTGCACACAGAAGCCAATGTTAGTGCGCCCAGAGGGGAATTCACAATTACTAATGCATTGGAACTAAGCATTTACACGCCCTTAAGGATGCCTCAATGAGCAGACAAAATGACGACTTGTAGGCAAAATGGCTTATCAATCAAAAAGTGTAACTTCCCGACCTTTGGAAAAGTACCGTCAAACATGTCGGTTTCTAATGGGACCTAGGCGTGGCAGTCCTGTAAGAACGACACCTAGAAAAATCTCTTTGTTGGTTTATTAATTCATTACATATAGTTATGCGTATTTACAAAATGCATTACTTCTTGGGACCGCCAAGAAAAGACTAAAACAAGTCCGTCTGCTGATCCTCCAGCATATCCATTATATGAACGTGAACAGGGATGTCCGACATCATTTTGTAGAATCTTAGGTGTTCCATACTGGCCAGAGTGACGGAGCGTAATCCCGGCAGGCGAAGGAGCACCTTGGCAAACCGCGCCGGTTGCTGTGGATGTCTGCACAGGCAGTAACCTTCCAGAGATGTATACACGTTTCTGCGTAGTGTTTCCACAATTGAAGGTGCCTGTAACCCCTTTACATCTAAAACATACCAAATAATAGAGACAAATCATCACCGCAGTCTCATGAAAAAAACATTTTCCTTTACAGGCATGAGAAAGGCTACAAGTTAATGCAATCAGTATTGCAATAAAGGAAAATATGGCTTCGTTGTGAGAGAGCAAGTTCAGGATTGGTGCAAACAAACATTTCGAGAGCACCAGGAAAACTGACATGTGTCTGATGTGTCACTGTTTTTCAAATACAATACCTGGGTTGAGTAATATGATGGCTCGAATACAGCCCAGCTCTGCTTTATCCATCTGTAAGGCCTTCATGCGGCCTACTACTTCTGTCAAGACTCTATCAATTATTGCCCCAATACCAGCTTTGCGTGCAGCGGCACGGTCAACGTGTAACCCCGTAGACAACAAGATAGCATCTGTCACAGCAGTCGACCGGTGACAGAAACCAGCAATCAGTAACTCGTTCCAGCCTGAAAAAGTAATCGGTTACTGAATATGTAATACCTTGTCAAACTAAGCGAAGCATCATGAATATAATTTCATTTACAAACCTGACACTACTCGTCGCATTTGTCTTCAGTAACAACTACAACAAATCTTGTTTGATCACGGCATACGTATCTCTCTCTCTCTCTAGCTGAGCATTATTTGATGTTATGCCATTTTCAATTGAAAAAAATAATAGCATGACAGGTCGGGGAAACAGCTGGCCAGGGGAGTAGCAGAATGTTCTGCTGTCTCAGGACATCTGTCACAGGACATGTGAACGAGTGAGTTTAGATTTACGCCGCACTCAGCAATATTCCAGCTATATAGCGGCGGTCTGTAATTATCGAGTCTGGACCAGACAATCCAGTGATCAGCAGCATGAGCATCGATCTGCGTAATTGGGAACCGATGGCATGTGTCAACCAAGCCAGCGAGCCTGACCACCCGATCCCGTTAGTCGCCTCTTACGACAAGCATAGGTTACTGAAGGTTCATTCTAACCCAGACCTTCATGGGTCACAGGACATGTGAACGAGCATTATTTTGCTGAAGCGTGAAGTTACGTCTCTGTCCTTGAATGAACGGCTGCACATGAGTTCCAATGATCTTATCCCTGTATCGCAGACCTGTCAGATTGCCATTGACAATGTTTTCAACCAACATGAGATGTGCTTCGCTAAAGTTTATCTAGGGATATTTTCATACTTTCCTTCATGAAATTTTATGTTATGCACAGTTACTTTATTCCGTTAGTACATATCTAAATACTACCTCCTAGATTTTGTTATCATCCATTAAGATTGGTAAGGGGTATTACCTGCCCGGAGCAGTACCACCTGGTCCTCCAGCGACAGCTCCATGAAGTGGGGGATCATCTTTGCCCATGTCACCAAGGTTAACAGCTGCTTGTCCGCAGCCTGGCATATCTTCGTGACCGCCTCTTTCTTGGGTGGGGGATAAACAACGAGATTTAGATTAGAAAGATTCCACTAGGCATGCATATATGGCTACTGTGTATTACTGATAATGAACTGTTACAACTTCTTCATTAACATCAAGTTTACATGAAGACATCGATTCATAAATGGCTACAACGAAGTCACTATCTATATCACACCTGGAAATTATTTTACAAATTTGTGTGTCTCGGCTTACATTAAATTAGCGGTGTGCACACATAGTACGCTGGGAAAACTACATGCTTTTCTGTAAGATGATGTCTTGACTTCAAGAAAACATTAAACGGATAGTTTTCTTCAACGTTCTTATACTGGATATGGCACAATGCACAAATAATCTGTTTTGTTTCAAAATTATACCTGTTACACGTACGGAGCTCGAGAGAGGATCAGACAGCATGGCGTGTATGTGATGAGACTAAAACCTTTATTTGTTACCTGGGAACGTTGTAAATCATTATCTTGTGTACCTTTGGAAAATGGTTTTAAACAGGCTCCTCAGATCTGGACTCATGGCGGACCACGGAAAGTGAGTCACTGCATTATTCTGAATGAAAGCTGTCACTGCACGAGCACGGTGTGGCCTAGCATTGCCATCCATAAATACAGGTCTTGTAGCAAGAAGGTGCTTATCAAAGTGTGGTAAAACAACTAGATACACTGATCACCCGTCAAAATGAAGTCAAGTTTGCAGTAATGAGAGACACGTCCCCACACCATAGCTGAACCTCCAGCAAAGGCAACTGTTTGTTGAATGTTATATTATTATGCTGTATTTTACTGCCTCCAAACTCTCATGCATCCTTCAGTTACATGAAGGAGGAATCGACTTTCATAAGTCCAGTGTATTCTTCACCAAGTCCTCAATTTCCAATGTTGCCGTGGTAAACACCAAGCTTGTTTGTGATGAACTCTCAGAAGAGGGCATTTCATGACCTTTTATAGATCTCTATTACGTTATCAAGACAGGATAAGGTGTACATGAAGATAAAAAAGTAAGCCATTCGAAAATACAAAGTGGCTGCCAGTCGCTATCACTGTTTCGCACATTACTACTACTAGTTTTTACAAACACTGCGTTTGCCACAAAGGCTTTTCATCATCCAAAATAACAAAAAGAAAGGTCTGAGACAGGTAGCAATCACTCACTCTGATGACAAATACGTTTGTAAATGTGACATGTGTATTTTTAGTCAACATCCACAAAAACACTATTCGTCACTTATAGGGACGTTTTCAGCAAAACACTTAAGTTAAAAACCGTCCCCAGTGACGGCCCCACGTTAAGACTGATGACTTCGAACCATGCACCTCCGACACAGGTTCACGCCAGCAGCCCTCGCAGCCCGTACCATACCTGGCACTCGACTGAAGTGCATCTTCGAGAACAGTTTGACGACGTCTACGTATCCACGGCATTCTTGCAATATGCCCAGTCTGACTGACGTCAGGATATGGACATTGACGGCTATAGTAGAGCAGACAACACTTGTTATAGGGAGCACTTGAGTCGAGAAGACGTCTCTACACCTATGAGTTATGTTTACTTCTTCACCGAGCTGACAACAGGACACGTGACCTCAGGCGTACGGGTGAACATTACACCACACCACGTTTTCTGGAAGGGGATGGTTTTGGAGGTGTGGGTGTTATAACCTGGGGTGGAATAACAACTGCAGCTAGGACGGCAATGATTATGATTTAGGGGAACTTGAATGTTGTGAGGTACCGAGACGAGATTTTGTATGTGGCCAATTTACCGTTCTTGCATCAGGCCACGGAGTGTCGCCAGACCACTCATTGTTTGAGCTGTACAGCATTATCTTAAACAGAACAACGTTCCCCTACCCTGCAAGATCACCTGAATTTCACCAACTGAACACGTCTGGGATAAAATGAAGCAAAGTTTACGACATCACCCGATTCCTCCGACAACGGTGCAGGAACTCTGCCAGGCTTCAAGGTGCCAGGTCAGCATCAATGCACAAGGAGGAAACTCTCGTTTCAGACCGCGTGGACATGTGTCGTACGCCGTTCTTATGGACTGTTGATCATTATCTTACCTTGAAACACTTGTCTTTCGATATAATAACAGTTCATTGCCAACTGATGCTGTTTGTTGGGTGCCATTGAATATACTTACCTACTAGCAACAGTGGGAAAAATGGGCCTAGGCTTGATATCCAGGGTGAATATAATGATCTTCACACAACAGCTGATCTGGTAATTGTGGGAAGATTGAAACAAGCGTTTTCTCACTGACATCGTGTTTTAAGCCTTCCATACTACATTGGATTAGTTAGTGCTGTTTCGTCACATTCCAGTTCACACCTACCACCAAAAAGCTCCTAAATATAGTAATTTCCACACCATAATAATAATGACAATGATCAACTTCTTGTAGAGAAAATTATTGTGGAAGAGGCTGAAACATACACCGCAACCTCTCCGTGTGCAGGATTGACTACAAACCACCACCACCAAAAAACCACACACACACAAGCACACACACCCACACACACACACACACACACGAGACTCTGTCCTGAATGGATTCTGAAGTATCTTTGTTGTATTGAACTCCCTGAGCAACTACTCGATTTACTCAAGTCTTTTATGAGTTGCTCCAATTGATTCAACATGAGATGTACTTGCAAGGGCAGGTGCAGACTTTGGGATCCATTCCAATCAGAAGGGGAATATTTCAGGGGGACTCCTTGAGTGCTTTGCTGTTTTGTTTGTATCTAAATCCTTTGAGCCTTCTGTTCAATAAAGTTGGTGGTTGTTATCCTGGACCTCCTCAGCACACATGCCCAACTCCGATTACTCTCCCCTTTACATGGATGATATCGAGGTCCTTGCCAAAGGAGATAGTATTTGAAAGAATATGATCTCTTTGTGGAGTCCTTTCCTAATGATATTGGCATGACATTTGGATTCGACAAATGCAATCCTCTGCATTTGAAACATGGCAAGGTAATTAATGATGGATCGATCAAGTTACATGCTAGAGGATTTATTGCGCATCCTGTGGAAGATCAGGCCTACACCTATCTTGGAATGCAAATTCAAGACAAACTTTGGGCCGAGTATAAATAATCTGGAGCTCAGCGCTAAATGCTCGAAGTCTTGACCTCCTAACCAGAACGATCATGTTTGATAACTCTGGTACCTCTCGTTTATATATGCCAATTAATTCAGGAGGTCGGGATTTGATTGAAGTGGAGGCTCTTCATTCAGAATTTGATTGTGTACTTTTGCACATAATTATTTATTGGATCATTCTCTGGTCATGCATGCCAAGACTCATTATGAAAACAAGGAAATCCACAACTGTATTAAGCGTGAAGATTGTTGTACAGAATCTGAAATTTGGGGTTGATTTTACTGATGGTGATGTCCTGCTGGAGGGTACAGCGATGGGAATAAACCAGGTAAAGTCATTCACCAAGTCTGCCCAGTCAGTCATTTGTGGAGAAGCTTTCTGAGAAATCAATGCATTGTGTGTACAGTGTGTGGAACAGAATAGCAATCCAACTGATTCCTTCTTTGAATGAAGTTGTCTGATTCTTAAAGAAAAAACTAATATGAAATGGTGACTGTGACATGCAATGAGACTGTTTAACAACATCTTGTCAGTGGGTGCCCTTCCTTGGGACAAACAAAATATCTTAAACGACATGATGGCATGGTTCGTAGATTCTCCTACCGTTTTCGCCATCACTGTGGCTTTGACTCCGAGGTCCATCCATGGTACGACCCTGAACATGTCCAGGGCGTCATGGAAAATGACAATTTTCAACTTCTTTAGAATATGCCTTTTTGGAAATGCCCATGAATTTATTTACATGTATATCATTGAATTTTCTGTCCCTTTTGACAGCAACGTGATTAACAAGATTCAGGAAAAACAAAGCAAATATGCGGACCTCGCCTTTGAAATGTCTCGCTTGCATCCCAAGTACACTGTACACACTCAGGCTCTCCATTGGTTTCGCTGCCCTTGGTTGAGTACCTTCTGAAGTCTTGGCTCAGATCTGGAGAGTACCGGGGCTCACCACCTGGAGCATATCCTTTCTGACACTCTGGGTAATGCAGAAGGCTGCAGTGTTGGGGAGTCTCCGTGTTACTTTGAAAGGTTTTGGTGGGTTCGGCCAGGCGGCACTTGCTGGGAGAAGTCCCGATTCGCTGTCTGGGCTGCGTGCAGAGGTAAGTGTACCTAATAGTCTAGTTGCGTACTGTGAAGAAACCTGTCTTATGTTCTCACTTTCTAGTTGGGTACTTTACCTGTGTGTTGACGTAAGTGTCAGTCTTGGGCTCTATTGCTAACTCAGCGTCGAGTATATCCTTGACTGGCATATCAAAGGCACGTGGACGGAAGGCGCTTGTCATAGTTGTATGCGTGAAGAGAGGGGGCTTGGTCCCTCTGGTAGCACTACCCTGCTGGACATCTGTTGATCAGAATATGGGAAGAATGATGATACTTTTTATGGATATACAACTTCCTTATTCTGTGAAAGGGGACGTTTCAAGTGACTTGCTTGACAACGACATTAGAAGCTATGTCAAAACGTTGCCTTTCACAGAATAAAGTAGTTGTGTATCCATAACAAAATATCATAATTCTTCATCTTCCCAAGTTCTGAAATGCCCATGAAGGAAGAATATGTGAGTCGAAGTTTCTGGTAAGAATTGCTTAATAATGATTGTCTACTTATGGTTTTCTAGCTTCTGATACGCTCATAATTAGTGACTACCAAAAGTGTGGGACTTTCATCAAGGCCCTACCTTCTTGGTTCATGCCCAGGAGGAGACATTTCTTAAATCTGCAAAACTGACATCTGCTTCGCGTAAGCCGGTCAATGACACACGTGCCTTGAGCATGACAGGTGTAGATCAGGTTCCTGATAATTGTGCGCCTAAAGAACGCTTTGCAAGGCTCACAACTGCAAGAAGATTGAAATTGAGAGATGACAACGACACAGTTCCCAATTACACATGCATCATACAGATAGTAATCTTTCTTTTCAAACTGGATCTTCATTGTTTTGATTACTAACTGAGTCTAATCAACAACTGAATTAATTAATCTTAGGGCTGGTAATTTATTTGAAGGGAAGTGGGGTTTGTAATTGGATAGCAAAATATATGCAAGTAAAGGCCTTTTTAGAAATGTATGGAAAATTCCACACATTGAATTTCTTTCTTAAAATGATGGTTATGGTAAGAAATAGTTCAGTGTTTCTCTGATGTTAGTGAAAGAACAATATTTTGATTTTTATGAAACATGAATTCTACGCATGTTCTCTGTTAACGCCATCTCGGGCCGAGAGTTGCTGAGGCCAGTTGCCAGTCAGTATCGGGCGTGTCTGTTACTAGTCTGTTTGCGCCAATCCCAGATTGATGGTTTGGTGTTACGATGAACACAAAAATGCCAGGAAACAACATGTTCCTCTTGCACTATACCGCTCTTTTTCAGACAGGTGGGGCATACTGTCTACCAAGGTTTTGCCGCCCAGAAATGTTATTTCCGGAGCTTCGGTACGTTACGATATGTGTTTTAGCATGCGTGATTTAAAAATCAATGGCAATTTCAGCTTGGTGCCATTAACTCAATATGCATAAGTATGCAGATGAGTTCACCCAGTGGGATCTATCTGTAACACACACACACACACACACACACACACACACACACACACACACACACACACA
>VKKT01001129.1:405840-416462 GCA_008038995.1 Haliotis laevigata
AAAGAAGATGTAACTCAGAAAAAATCTCTATGTTCATCAAATATCATCTTCTAAAATGCCAATCAAGCAATTAAACCATTAGCCGAGTATTTACGGTGTGCGATAGCATACATCATTATATTGCAAGTAGACACTGCGATCTGAAAACAATATTCGACAATGTATTGGTCAGTCTCACTGACATGATTGACACATGTCATATCTCAAGCCTGCAGATCAGTGCACATGATTTTAATCAATTATTTGTTTGGACTCCATTATTTACATGTTGCAGCCTGTGCTGGTCTAATCAATGATGACCAAGGCGGCGGGGTGTGAGAAATATGTTTTATTTCCTCAGTCTCGGTATGGACATCTATAACTTGACACTCTGTAATAATATGCAATAGATATTGCTCAACACATTCACATATATGCATACCAGTAAATTAAATGTTTCATAAAGGACAAGATATCATTGTCAAGTCACTGCATACATACGATATGCAGTAATATAATTGCATGATAAGTTCATAAACAAACTCATGCTCATAAACAACTATAAGTTGATCATCACGGATAGTTAACCACATATTAATATAGGCATTGATATACATATGCAATTTGACATTTGCGTCTTGGCATATCAAGATGAAAAACCGTGTGGGTGACACTGAAGCATAGCCTTCCACATGTGTGGTTACCGACACTTACATCAGGCAGTATTCATAAGGTGTAGGCTACAGTATAAATAATATTCAATCTGCAGAACATTGTTGATAATGAAATATACAATGCAGACAACATACATTATCTAACTAGCATTACTTTCATGTTTACAATTTCCTGATTTTTTCACATTGGATAATAGTCATACAGATAAGGCTTACAATATGCATTTAAGTTATAATAGTACACAACCATTACAATGTGATCTAACACATTCATCCATGACTCCATTCATAACATTCATGCTCATAAATCCCTAACTATTTACAATATCACACATAAGATTACTTAAAGGTATTTAATACAATCAATAAGATTAATATATTTCATACAATAGACTTGGTTTAGTAAGTACTAATTTTAACTAACCTGTGGACTGATCTGAACAGTGGATGCAGTGCAGTGATTGTGACAAGTGCTGAGAGGTGTTAAGATGGCTGGTGACATAGATATTCAAAATCACCAATCAAAACAAAGAATCAGGCATCAGTTCTTTGATCAAGGCAGTAAAACATTTATAGTAAGATGGAATAGTCTGACCTCACCTTAAAACAAGAATGAACTGACCCTATAAGCTGATTGAGATGAAGATAGACAGACAACTACTTAAAACACTTGTAGTAAACAAGCAGTAGTCTGTTGAATAACCCTATACACCTATATACAGTAATAAAACCCGATTGGACCGTATATTAGAATAGTTGCTTTTATCCCTGATACATACAGACCATGATCTTGAACATGAATATTTTGATGTTGAACAAGCAAACAAACAGGGTACGTTAGTTAGGGTTAGATTAGGTTACCCCTAACTCTATCCTTAGCCCTCAGGTCTCTTTTCTGTCAAGAACCTATTTATGAGAAAAGATATTTTCACATACAGTAGGGTATGGTCCCACCTTGCCAGTCAAATCACCTACTGTGATTCTTAGTTGTTAGGAAAGGTATTGGTTAGCTGTCCTTGACCAAATTAATCCAATGTTTATATTCCAGGAAAGTCTACATTTGTATCAGGTTTAAAGTTAAGCAGAGAAAATGATAGTCACACAGACCTTGAAACAAACATACCCAATATACAGTACACGCAAATCTAGAATTTATGGCAAGTCCAACTTACCACATTTTTAGTTTCTGAAAACAAAGAAAGTCCCTGGCGTCCCTTCTATTATATTTTATGAATATATTTTAGTATGTGTTTTCCCCATAGTATGTGTTCATTTCAGAGACTAGACGTTTGTCTAAGACTTGATAAATGTAAACAAAAGGGTGTTGGTCACATGTAAATTGAACACTATTTATTTGTAACAGCTAATGTTGTTAGTTGATAAAGTGCTGGTTAATCAAGTTTACACATTATCCTAGCTCCAAATGTGAGGAAACACCATAGTGTGTGAAATTTTGCGAATTTTGCATTGTTTATGTTTCAAACAAGTACAACTTTCTGAGCAGAGCGTTCTTTTTCAGATCTAATTCATGTCATGAACATAGAGATTTTCTTTTTATTCTTGAGTACAATGGGCAGAGTTAACAGTTACTGTTCCGTTTTGACCCGATGATGGGGCTAGAACAAGCCTTGAAACGTTGTACTTAAGAATAAAAAGATGATGTCACCCAGAAAAAAAAAGCAATAAAAACAAATCTCTATGTTCATCAGATAGCATCTTCTAAAATGCCAATCAAGCATCTAATTCATGTCAGTTAATTTTACATGACATTTTGTATCAGTTCAACTAACATTTGTCACTTTTTTTTCTAAAATATACTGGGAATTTAGTTATGAATGTATTGCAGCTGAGTATGACGTTTACATGACAAACCTGCACTTTGTATCTGGTTTCTGTGAAACATTGATTATTTAGGAAAGACCATTTGTTTGAATGTTCCCTTCAGTGTTTGCATATTTTCTTCAACATTTTTAATCTGGAGGGGTATTGACATTTCTGAAAGATGATTTGATTAAAAACATGACGAGGGAATAATAATCTGCTATTTTTGTAATTAAATTTTCGGATATCTGACATGTAGGATGCGTAACCTATATGAAATTACATTCTGAATGGTCAATTAGTGATGCAGAAAAAATGGTGAGATTAATGATTTACCTAATTTTCAGGTGTTGTTTTTGGTAATTTTGCTTTGCCTAAAATAGAAACAGCTGATATCACAGTAAAACGAATGTCATACTGAATTCAAAAGTGTGAAGTTTATTTTTGTTTGTGAAGTATTTTGAATTTTATTCTACTTCAAATTAAGGGTTGAAGAGGAGCTCCATATTGTGTCTGTGTGGTATTCAGGGGTTAACTGTTATTGACATTCAGTGACATGTTCTTGGTGGTAAAGGTAATCAGAAAATTCACAGTTTTTAAAAATCAACACAGTAGATATGGTAGACAAGACATTTATAAGACCCAGACTTCAACTTCAAAGGACATGTAACTGTTGTGTTCCGAAAGAATTTTATACAATGATAACCTGTTACAATTTTGTTCAGTTAAACCATATTGCCATAAAAATGTGATTATCAATCAAACAGAACCCACTTTTTATCCCCTCCAGCATATAATGCAGGAGAGGTGTGATTTAGTCAATGCCTCGTCTGTTTGTCCATCTGTCCGTCTATCTGTAATCTTTCATTTCTGGAGCATAACTAATATGTGATGCCTTTTGCTATTTACAGATTTTTTTTACATTTTTCACTTTCTCTATTTCTATGGAAATAATTTGGACTTCGTCTCAAAAGGGAAGGGGATGGATTTAGTTTCCGGAGTGCTGCTGAAAAACTTTGAGACACCCAAACTGGGTACATGTTTTTTTACCATGGGCTGAAGTGCCTTTTGCTATTAAGGATTTTTAAGAAAATGTATTTGTTTCCTGTTTCCATGGCAACAAATTTTTTCATGAAACTGTGCACAATCAAAAACCAGGTTGTCAACTGCTGCCTTTTGCTATTGAAGATATTAATTATTTAAATATTTTCCTTTGACTTGATGTTGGTGTGTACCTGACAGAAGTAAAAAGTTACGAATCCCAATTCATGTTCTCTTTTATGATAGCTCAATAATGTCTCTTGTATACAGACTGACAGATAAGAGAGAAATTCTCTCATCAAGATGGACTTGAATCAACTGTCAGATGATTAGTTCTTTGAAATTTGTTGGGGGTGGGGGTGGTGGAGAGGGGGATTTGTGATATTCTGATGATTCTTGTTTTGATAAGTAAGTAAACACTTAAATGATGTATATGGTTGGAAAACCATATTCCTCATATTAGAATGGTAACTGCAACATATTTTACTTTGATTGTAATAAAAACAAAATTGAAATTGGAATTTGCTAACAGTTTACTTGCAGTCAGAGAGGAGTACACAAAAACGTGAGTATCAACAAGGTCGGAAATTATTATTACCATGACTATGCTACCAATCTGATTGTCACACAGTTCTCAATAATCATTGTTGTGATTGTACGAAGCACCAGTGGAGACCACATCAGGACCTGGTGAAGTTACCCCAGGCACGGACACCATCTGCCAGTTTCCTCCTTAAAACTGGCAATCAAGTGTCAAATTCTCAGCATCAGAATTCTCTGCCATTCCTCATGGAGTGTCAATTCTTGTAGAATGATATTTCACAGGATGATATTTAGCTTGAACTTGACATCAAAGATAGTCCAAAAGGTGTTCAATAGGATTCACATCGGGGTAATGTAAGGGTGAAGTCCCGAGTTGTCCACCATGAATATCGGACAACTGGCAAGGGGATGGTGATAAAAATGTGTCATGATAGTGGTATTCAGGACTTCCTGTTGATAACATTGATCAGGCCTAAAAAAACAAACTTGTGGTTCCGATTTCCCGACCGACCCTAAATATTCCCGCCGATTTTACTCACCACATAACAAATTAAATTTATTTTCTGACACATGAGTAATGTAAAAATATTTTGCAAAAAACAAAACAAAACCCTACCTACCTACCCTAGTTCTGAAATGTAGGAAATCGGAACCACAACATTTATTTTTTTTGGCCTCATTGAGTTTCCCTGGTGATGAGATCCAACTTGAAGTCATGTGAAACGCATTATTGAGCCAACTCCAAAGGGTTCAGCTGAATGGATCATCCCCTGATGATATGCCTTGTTTCAACATCTCCATACACAACAACGGCTGCTGACCTTTAATGTTCAGGAGATTTCATTAGACTGTTGAACCTATGCCTCAAGTCCTCAAGTTGCGGTTTTCTTGGAGCCTGCTTCACACCAATCTGCCAATCTGTGAGGAAGGGAGTCTGATCTGACAGTGTGCCTTCAGACCAGCAGCCTGCAGCCATCTTACTGATGGTAGTGATGGAGTGTTGGACTCCCACTCTCCATTGCTGGCACAATTCTTTGGCATGGGATTGTATCTTGCCTGATGAAGTAGGACTCTGTCATCAAAGTCATTGGTCGTCTTCAGTCATCCAGGTTGTGGATGGTCTTTTTCACTGGGAGCCACATGTTTCCTTACAAGTCAACTGATAACTCTGTGGTTAATGTTCAACTTAGCACCAATGTTGCATCAGGACAACCATGCCTCGTGCATGCCAATAACTTACCATCATGTATTTTCTAAAAGTCTTTTATTTTTAGTACTGTCGTCTTTTAGATCAGTTAAGGAAACTGTAGAGCACTTATGAAGTGTATACCCCAGTGCAGGGACCATGCCCTTGCACCACGCACACATTGAAATATGGCATATAGACATTCCTTCTCCTTAGATTTGGTTCTCATGTAACAAATTCCAAAATGTCCTAGGGGAGGCCACCCAAAATCCCCACAAATGGAAGGGTGCTCCCTCCCATGCCCTCATACCTGTCAACTCTCACTGATCCTGCATGAGACTTGCACCTTTTTACCTCAGTGTCATGCACTCACCCATTGCCTCTCTAAACTTATGCATTATTGAACATTTTTATAAACTAACACCAAATGACATAAAAATCATATTTGAATAACCTAAAAACCAATTTTTTCTCAGGGTTTGACAGGTATGTGCCCTCCCACCGACAACATTGGTTTTGGTTGGTACCCCATTGGGGCCTTATGGCTGGGACACAGTGCCCAGTCATATTATGTCATAGGGCCCTTTCAGATAAATTCCAAAATAGGTCCTGCAATATGCTTGGTGCCTTCACAGCATGTGAACATGCTCACCCATAGCTTTTGAAGCATGTGCTTTGCATTTCCATTAGACCAAACTTTACAAACTGCCCTTGGGTTCAGGTGGTGTTTTTTGTAAATGCTCATGTATATTTGTCTTATATTTGTCAGTATGTTTAGTGTTTTTGTTGACATTTTTAACTGTTGGCTGCTTATCCCGGTGAAATACAATATTGTGTCACTATTTCCATCAAATATGATGATGATGATATTTTTGAGCTTTCACGGGCCTTCTCCATGTTATGCTTCATGTTGTGTTTCTTTTTTTTCCAGACAAGCAGATACCTTGAAGGTGACTCTGTCAGGTTAGTTTCTAAAATGTTTCTAATGTGGATAGAATATTCGGATAATAATACCACACAATTTTTACCAATAGTACCTTGTCGAAACAAGAAAACAAGGAGTTATATATTCCAACCATAATCAGTTTGTTTCAGCCTTAGTCAAAGAAATAGATCATGAAATTTGTAAATTTGGGACTTATGTTCTTTTTTGTTTCTCTTGTTTTCGTGACAAGTTGAAGTAATACTGAATATGCTGTTGAATAATTCTTAATGAAACATACTATCCAGATCTGTCTAGTGATGAACTGTTTTCTTCAGGTACCGGTTATTTGTAATGTTTATTTTTAAACTATATTTCATAATGACAAGTTAGACTTTACTGAAAATGGAGTAGTGCTCCAGTTAACTCCTAAATAAAAAGAAATATGTCTGATGATACTTGCTATAAGGATCTGTCTAGTGGTGATCTTTGGCTTTTTCTATTGTTTGGAATTACTTCAGTAAAATAAAGTTATCTACTGGCAGTAAGCCAAAGTGGGGTATAATTAGCCAAACTTCATCTTGTAATTGCACCTGACCAAGGGGATATGTCATCTCCCAATGTCTCTTGCTTTGAAAATATGTTCTTGAAAGTCCAAGATTAGTTGAATGTCAATGTCTTCTATCATGTTAATAAAATGAAACTTGTGTCAATGTGTGCATAATTATGACATTTTTAACCTGATCCTATTTCACATTTTTCCATGTTGTTTTACCTTGGAGTGGAAACTACCTTGACAAAACTTTTAAACCTCTTTGTTGCTGTTGGATGTTGATGACCTTTCTAAGAGTTTTTATTTTTGTATTAATCTTCATGAAACATGGGTTTGAGCATACACCTGCATAAGTTTGGGCCCTGGCGCAGCAATACATATCTGGTCGTCACCGCAGCTAGGATGTATCTTCTCAGGACAAGGTCACAAATTCAATACAATGTCTTCAGTTAAAGAATAAAATTGAGTTAATCTTTGAATGACTTGAATTTTATATTTTCTTGTGGGCTTAGAGGAGAGACACTGAACTGTTCCACCTTACACCTGAAAGTGTGTCTGTGGGAGCAGTTTGAAGAACTCACTCTCTGGTGCTGAATCCTTACATTATGGGCCTGTTAAAATTGAAGTGACGCAGGTTTGCCAGTTTCTAAGCTTCATCATTGTCCTTTGGCAATGATATGGTGTGAAATCATGAAAGTCAGGTTTGCCCAGTTACTGGGAGGTTTGTGAAAGTATCACTCAGTGTTTTCAGAAGCATATATTTATAATGCTTATCCTATCTCACACGATGGACACCTACAGAACAAACACCACTATACAGATCACTAGACTGTTTCCAGCTCCAAAGCAGAGAATGACCTTAGTAGAAAGTCATGTGGTCAAGAGCTAGATGCATGTTTTGCACGGACTTCTTGTGACTGCCTACAATAATAGCAAGGTCAGGGGTGTGCTCAGGCAAGGTGATACTTAAGGCTGGAAAGATTTGTCAAGATTTCTACTCTAAGGTCGAAGAACAATGGAATTTGCACTACATTAGATGATAGATAGGATAAGTGTTATGAATATGTCATTTCTTGTTTCTTGTTGATTGAACTCATTAAGTGCCGTACTCAAAGGAAATCTTTGAGACTTACTGAGTGTCTGCTACATTAACCTGTTTAAAAATAAACATGGAATGGAGTTTTAAGGCCAGAAGGGTGTATTATGGCAACCTGTATCATCATATATTTATACATGTAATTTGAATTTTGTTCGTAAAAGCATGTCATTATTTTATCTGTTTATTCACAGAAAGACTATGTAAAGAATATATTTATGACTTCATGGTTTGCAGTATTTTTCAATTCCTTCAAGTTGATGCAGCTGACAGTAATATGTTATAAACATTTCATGTGCTCTACTAAAGATAGCCATTTAGACCTGCTCAAAGGCTGATATTCAACTCAAGATCTTCTGCACTTAAAATTCATAGTAAAGAGGAAAAGGTTTTGATAATTAGTGATATTTTATTGCATTATATTCCGTGTTCTAGTACAATGTTAAAATCGCTATGCATTCATAAAAATCAGTACTTTAAAACAGATCTATATTTTGAACAAAAAAAATTCCCTAAATGATTGCCAGGGGTAATTAGTTTTGAATCCTAGAAATATCTCTTATGGTATTTATTATAATTTCTGCGTAATTGTTGTTTGGTCAGAATCAGGGAAGACAATTTCTGAATTGTGGGTGAGTCGACAGCGTCTGGAGGACCTGTACAAGAAGCTGCTCCTGCTGGACCTTGAATATGCCTTGGACAAAAAGGTGGAACAGGATCTGTGAGTCATTGGTCATTGCATTCTGGCAAACTTGTAACATTCTTATGTGGTTCTGATTTTGGATTGCCTTTTGCTATCTCATGCTTCCAGAACATGGCTCATAGATAGGTCTGGTGGTGAACTAGTGCTATTTGTTAGTTTTGGATTTCTGAATACAATATCTTTTGTGTTTCCATATCAACAAGTTTGACTTTGAAATTGCTGTTGGTGCTCTTTTGTGGAGCAGAACTTTAAAACCGTACAATGTTTCTTTACCAAACTTGGCACATTGCTAGGTCTGGTAGGCGCCTTTGGGTAGTTTTTGATTTCTGAATAAAATAATTTTTGTGTTTCCATGGCAATAAGTTTGACTTCTGTTGAAATTGGTGGTTGTGCTCCCAGGGCTACAGATAAAGACCTTATTGGCGTATGTACGGATAAAATATATATGCTAGATACGGTAGGAAATAATTGAAACCGTAGGAGATACGAACCACAGCAACGGTGTACAGTCTTAGAATCATTTACAGAAGTATGTTCCTCGACGACTTGATCAAATTGCTGCGTGAATAATGAACGAACTGCTTACCAGTATATTACCGTTTGTCTTGTTGTAGTCACACTCCACTAAATTCCATTAAGTACTCTGAATGTACTCTTAAGTTTTTCCAGTACTCCTATATTGAAAAAAAAAGGAGTACATACTCCTGAGGTTGGAAAATTATCTGGAGCCCTGGCCCCTTTCCGGAGCAGGACTTAAAAACCTTTCAATACTCTCCTTCCACTTTGTGGGTATTCAAGAACCTAATGACATAATCAACACTACCACTCGATTCTTGTATTGAGGAACATCAAACTGAAGAAGTACTCAGGCAGTCTGTTGTTGATACAAGAATGGTAATATATGAATAGATTACATATATATGTTTTTGTTTGTTCAATGTGAAGAACAATGTAACATTTATCAAACTAGTTGACACATTCATGAGGAGTATTTTACCATTGCGGGGGATATTAATGACTTTGTCTTCTTGTTTCGTAAAGTACATATATACGTATAATTAATAGTGTTGCGGTTTGTGAAAATAAGAACACTATTAAGTTTAATTTCTATGCTTAATGGTTTTGAGTACTCACTGGTATCAGTAGGACTAGAGCAGGCGATCTTCAGGCAGTGAGTTCACATACAGGAAATAATTGTGCAAGATATTGTAATTTCAGCATGTTATTTTTTAAACTGTATGTCCATGTTCTGCTGATGCTGTTCATCACTGAGTACTTACAAATCTGCACATGAAAACTGATAACATGCGTCAATACGTAGCACGTTTTGGAGACAAGCTACAGTGGCAAAGTCTGTTGGTGCCTCCAAGTTGCTATGTCACATGGCTTATGGGTCTCACATGTTATATAAGCCTTCATAAATGAAGATTTAGCACTACACTTACAATAGCACTACCAATTTAATGAATTGTTGCTAAAAAGTATGACTTCATGTCATATAATCGGTAAATGCCAACCATGGTTATTTGCAGACCCACCATTATTTGTTTGTGCAACAGTTCTATTTATTGGTTTTCATAAGATTTATGAATCTATTACACAAATGACATGGCCACACTTACTATTTATATATGACAGATTTGGCTGAAAACACATTTTAGAGAACAATTATGTTGCAAGTATATGGAATGCACAATGAGTTTGTTTTTGCACATTTCTGAAAGTAACACAAATACCTTTATGTATCATCTGTTAATGTTGCTCACATGAATACATTAAGGATTATGTATACGAGAAAACATTATGTAAAGCAGTGAATTTCTCTCATCAGGTGGAACCATGCCTTTAAGAACCAGATTAATATATTGCAAATACAAGCCAAGGACAAACAGGTGAGTGCTGCCTGATATTCATACATTTTGTTAAAGAACCACTAAACTTTGTTTTTTGTTACTCTTTTAACCATTACATATGAAAGATCTGTGGTTAGTCTTATGTGGAACACCAAATTTATTCTTTAAAAACTTGTGGTTAATTAATAGTGAGCGATTAAAAGTGGCCAAAAAGTCGCCTGCTTCCCTCTCGCCCGCCAACGAAACCACAG
>VKKT01001129.1:466123-477550 GCA_008038995.1 Haliotis laevigata
TCGGATTAACGAGAGCTGACTGTACTATTATACGCAACACCACTCTTTGTGTAAAAATTAGGTGATACAAGTTCATTTGCTTTTCTTTGAAAAAGTTGTCATATATATAGCATTGTTGAGACTTGATTCTGGTTTGTTATACATTCTGATTTCTGCCCCAAAGTGAATCTTTGTTGGAAATTTGAGCAGCTACAATCGCAAGCAGAAATATGGTATGAAGGTATCTCTAAGCAGGATCATGTTTCCTGCAGTCATGTCAAGAGGTAGTTTCCTTAAATGAGCTGAGCTCCTAAAATAATGTTCATCACATCGTTAAAGATAATGATCTATTATTTCAGAGAAGTGTTCCGTGAAGAACAAGATAACCACACCTAAAAAGAGTTCCTGTCTATATGTGTGTCAGCACTGTTTAGTGCATCTGGGAGATATAGGTAGGAGTCAGCGCTCATATTCGTTTTGGCCTTAAGCATCTCTGAGATACAAGTGAGTCAGCATGCAGTTATCATGCCTTTGATGGTTTGTTCATCTTTAAGATGGAGGTGAGTCAGCATGCAGTTAACATGTCAGTGATGGTTTGTTCATCTTTAAGATGGAGGTGAGTCAGCATGCAGTTAACATGTCAGTGATGGTTTGTTCATCTTTAAAATGGAGGTGAGTCAGCATGCAGTTAACATGTCGAAGCTATCTTCTTTTTCAAATGATCTTGCATAAAATGGGACATATTGCTTGATATTAAGAAAGTCACTCATCACAACTTATTGGTGGCCTATAATGAAAGTGGTGTTGAGATTATTAAAAGCGTCAGACTTGGACCATGCACTTTGCATTAACATTATGTGGACATAGTAATATCAATTGTTTTGGAAGTTTAACCTATTTTCAAGTCATTGCATTTCATTTTGTTTTAGCCCGGTATCGACAGCAAGTTGAACAAGCTCAAACGTTCTACAGGCACGCTGCGAATCTTGTACCACAGAATGGTATGTATACTTTCTGAGACAAAAATCAGTTTTCTATATATGAACACAGTTTCGCCAGGTTGTTTACTTATAGGAACTCACGTGGCTGCAAAGACTTATTCTTTTGTGATACACCTGTAGGACATATAATTACAAGTGACTTTTCCACTGTTGACAACAAAACCTTCGTCATCTATTTAGATATGGACCTAAATATAGTGCGCAGGATTAGAGCTTAAAAATCGTTATGATTTCTGTCAAAGCATATGCCCAAAAATGAGCAAAAATAGAAGAAGAACCAATAGAACGTCTTTCAGAATGTGTTAAGTAACTGAAAAACAGGAAACGGAATTGGAATAAACCTGTTCTGTCCCAGCCAGATGTAATCCAAAGTCTGGCTGCCCTGCATGAAAAGTTTGTAGTTGTTCCTACCGATAGGGCACCAGCAGTGTAAACCGCAGGGTCACAGGGAATACAGTCATCAGCCGGTACAGAGGTCAGCCAGCAGCATGGTGTTGGTGTACAGGTTAGCACTTGCCCTGTACCATGTGAAACAGCCAGTCATAGACAAGATGCCTTTAAGGAACCGGAACTGGCATCTTTGGGATGGTCTATAATCTTCGGAACGTAACTCGGCCAGATACACCTTTGATACACCTTTGCTGATGAGTTAGCTGGTCTTGATGTTTTATTTACGGAATCCATGCTGCCGATGCTGGACCAAGGAGAATTTTCTGCAGAGAATACAAAGGCTGGACACTCCACCTTGCAATATTAGACAGAAACGCAAGTTTCCACAGTCATCTTTTCGATTTATGATTTTGAAGGATTTGAACGATGGCTTAGCCTCTCTCAAGTATCCAGATAGTCTAGGATGCTCCTCATGTAAGCTCAGAGACTTGTGTGTCAGACTTTGTTTAGCAAAGCCTTACCCTTACACTCGCCTTCCCTAGACAAAAGGTTTTCAAGGATTTGCGATCAAGATTCCGGAGCACCTTACTGTCAAAGGGAGATGAATTAGAGACTTTGATGAGTCAGTGTGGTTGACCAATAACATCCAGCGCCTAGACTATTGGTTCACATCAGGTATTAGGAAGATGCTCCTTCCTGCTACTTGTAAGTTGTATGACCCATCATCTGTAAAATTGGAGATTACTGGGGACATGACACAGATGCTTCATGGCTATCTAGATAGTATGGCAATGTTTGACTCTCACGCCTTACTAGCCAACATGGCAGATATTATTTTCAGTTTGCCAAGAAACCTCAACAGGGCTTCACTAACAGGGCCAGGATCCCAAGTTTATAGCAAAATTGTGAGTTTCTGTGACCTAATGCAATGCAGTGGATGCCATGATGACGTCTTGGGGGGGAATAATTGCTTATGCCGACAATGTTCACTCACAAATGCTAGCCAGGATAAGGAACCCTCACATGATGATGTTTCTGGTGGTACCAGCATGGCCGGTACAATCATGGCTCCCAGATCTACTGACACTACTTTCAGAAGTTGTTTCTTCAGCTAGTACGCAGGCGGTCAAAGCTATTATGTGCCGATGATTGCAGAGTTTTGCTGCCCTTAGAAAATATACTTGCCATCAAAAGACTCACTAGTGTAAATGTAGCCACTGACATCAGGCAACTGTTCTAAACTAAATTTTGCAAAATATTCCATACTGTTTAAAGGTACTGTTTACACATGAACTGATGAATTGTAAAACAAATTTGTAAAGTTGAAAAGATTAATATCATGAGTTCAATAAATGATAAAAATCAGTGAAAATTGGTGAATTCTTAACAGAACTTTACAACAAATTACAGCTGTTCACATTTACGATATTTGCACATGCTTTTCAGCAATTTGTTGCATGATCCTCGTGCAGTTCATCTGCATAAGGTTTGCAGTTGGTTCCCCGAAGTTAGTGGAGAAATCAATCTTCGATGTAACCATATGTATATATATATAATATATAGACATGTGTTTTCAGTGAGTCTAAACTTTTGATGGGAAGTATATCTACGTCTTCTGGATTGAACCATAGAAGCGTATCGCTTGGCATTAGCATCTGTTCTTAATAACCAGGGCAACATTTTGGAAAAGATCCAGTTCTTACCAGTTCGTTACATTCTTTTCCATAGAGAACGTCCTTGGGGTACATATTATATGCATTTTCTGCGGCTGAAAATGTCATGTGACAGTTGTATCAAAGTTTTAATAAAAATATTGTACAATAAATAAAATCTCTTTTATTTATTATACGGCCCCCACCACGTGGAGTTACCTCCCTGCTAAGCATGCGCAGCCAACCAGGTAAGTACCCAGGCCCATATCATCATTCCTTCTGCTGTCACTCTAGCGTTGAGACGTGTTTGATAGAGTTCCAAGCTGATTAACTTCTTTACAGGAAGAATGTCTGAGACTTCAACTACTGTATGTATGGTCTTTATTCGTTTTTGAGAAACGTTGTATTGACTTTGCAGTCAGTTCTCATTTCTCATTTATGTGAATTTGCATTAAATTTTACGCTAGCTTTCCCGTGGTTTATGCACGTGTTGCTATTCCATGGCGGGAAGTTTAGCGTGCCACGTGGTTGAAATATTGCGTTATTAACCAAGTATTTCATGTCGCGTTGTCGCATTCATGTAATTTGCAATGTTTTGTACATGTAACTTTATGCTGTTTTGTTGCGCCGTTAGCTACATGCTTGCGTGTTTGGTTTCAGTCATTTACGCGGTGTCCTGCCTGTGGGCAAAATATCCCTCGCCAAGATAAGCATGATAGATGCTTATGCTGTCTGGAAAAAGCAGGGCATAACCCTGACATATGTGAATTGTGTATGGGCTTTTCCCCCGGGCCCAGAAGAGACGGGCGGCTGACTTCCTTTTTTACAAGGAATTGCGTGAGGCGGGAGGGGAATTGACCCAGGAGGTTCCCCCGTCCAAGGCTATAAAGGCTAAGCAAACTAAATCTAAGTCTACTTCGTATAAGTCCCTCGTTCATGAGTCGGTTGGAGGTCTCCGGCAGGAGTTCCTCGCCCACTCTGGACGGGGGACCGAGAGTCCGGGGATGGGATTGCCGAGCTTGGCTCGATCCCTTGGACTTGAGGCAGCCGTTGATCCCTTGCCTTTGGCTTCAGGTCAGGACGCCTCGGCTATCCCGGAGAGGGAGGGTTCGCTCCCAGTCCTTCTCTCAGTGCTGGCGCAGGGTCCGTTGAGGATTCCAAGGGTTCCGGTCCCTGCCCCAACCCACCCCATGAGAGAGGAGGAGCTGGCCGTCTGTGCTTCCTCCCATGTCTTGGGACCGGGGTTCGAGTGTCCTGACGGTTTCCGGAGCTGAGAGTTCCTTGGGCTCTTCCCTTCCCGCGGCGTCTGTGGCTTGGCCTTCCACCGGGTCGGGGATCGGCTCCTCTTCACGAGGTGATCCGAATTCTGACTCGGCTCGAGTGCCGAGTCTATGGATATTGGGGAGGTCGAGGAGTCAGAGGGTGCTTTCCGTTTTTCGTCGGCTCTACGGGAGGTTCGGCAACGCATTGCCCAGTGTCTTCCCCAAGCGACGGTGCTGAGATGTAGCTTGGACTCGACTGAGTTCCACCTGCTGGGTGAGGCGTTTGCTTGGACGACCGAAAGCTAGACACTGAATCCAGAGAGCCAGGTCACTTATATAGTGCTCTGGAACCCAACTTCTGACATGGGTCAAAGTTCATCTACTGATGACGGACGTCTCCGCCAATCAGAGCCTACCCAACGTATTTAGCACCAACCACGTGGCCTACCCAATGTATCTAGCATGGCAATGAACAGTAACCCCGGTCAAAAACTTGTCCCGTAGTAGAGCAATTGAAACAATGTGCTACAAGACTATCTGGTAGACAATTGGTCAATATGTGGTACGTATTGTTTGAATATGCCGTTATGAAGCCCCTGCCCCCCTGCTAACACTACAATTTAACCCTGTTTTCCTACAAATGGAACCTCTGGGACAACGAATTTTCACTATCCCTTTGCTGGCTTCTACACTGGACAATGACCTACCCCGACATACTGTTATGCCCAGTAAGAGCTCTAAAACGGTATTTACTTACAACTGATGCTTATGGTTCACTCCGTCCTCACATAATCAGAGCTATTGCATCATCCTTAGCTTCACGGAGGACAGTCTCTATCGAACAGATCATGTCAGGTTGCCAGTAGTCATCATCAAACACATTCACAGCTTATAACCAGGGATGTGACCAAAGACATTCTAATTCAGGGCATGCATGATTTGGGGTCCCATGTTTTGTCCAGTCTATCCTTACCGCCTAACTTTCCTCTGGGGAGAGAGAAAAAGGGGAGTTGTAGGTGGTAGTGGGGCAGCGAGAGATGAAGAAAACAGTTACTCTGAAGATGAGTTTATGTTTAACTTGGACCTCAGGTTGATTGTTTTAATCCTGGAAGCTTCTCTTGCTGCATATACTTGAGTCTAACACCTCAAATGGTACATATGGTTGGTATAATTCTGATCATTGATAATGGCAGCTGATATGAGTCATATGTGACAGAGTAACCTCCCATAGTTGCTTTCAAGCTCATTTACACTACACCTTTATTTACCATCTTGGATTAGACTATGAGGGACTTGTTTTCAGTAGATGATTTACTTACAGAACTGAGTGAATTCATGGCAGTTCTGAGGTTGAAGTTTTCTAAAGGATGATTCAATTCTTCTGGGTTAATGCAGGTCCAATTATTCTGTTGACCCTCTGGTCTCTTATTCTTTCAGATATTTTGTCATCTATATGCTGCATCACCAAAAACAAATGTTTCCTTGTAGTTGATAAATTATGTGACCTGCGAAAGTCATTCTTCCAACTGAGGTAGAAATAGTCCTCATTATACATGTCAAAACACCCTTCCAAGCACGCATCTCTAAACTGGCTGGTAATGATCCTATTGTCCCATATTTTGACTGAAGATTCCAGGAAGTCAAACACCACCTCAAACAAGATGACATATTTCCTTGCACTGAGTGTTCTTTAGTGTCTGGAATATATATGCTTTTCATAGTTGAGGTGAGCTACAGAGCCTTGTGAAACTAAAGAATGTTGACTATTGTTTTCACTGTTATTTAGTCTACTCATAGCCAGCTATAATTTGTCGGTGATTGTCTGTGATATAGATGTCTTGTAGTTTAAATGTTCTTATTTTATAGGATTACTGCCAAAATCGATAATGTTGATGGAAGGATATATTTTAATTCAGGACAACCCTACAACCAGCTGGCAATACTGGAAGCAGCTCGAGGCAACAAGCTGTCCACTGTTTTCTACTACATACGGAGTCTAGCAGTTCGACATCCATTCCCTGTGGCTGCCACAAACCTGGAGAAGTTTTATGTCAAGCTTACAAGAGATATGTATGTACTTTAATCGTCTTGTGTTATCAAATTCCTTTCATTCATTGTTATAAAATAAATCCTCGGCTCATTCTGCAATTTACCACACTTTTAATGTTTTCTGTATTGTCTACATGTCATTAGCATGTTTAGCTTTCTTCTTACTGAAAGACTCCTTTCTATAAATATTCAGTTCCAGTGATGACGAAAAATGAATTTAATTCATGAAGGGGTATTTTTTCTCTTTTATCTGCCATCCTTATCAGCTTCATTATGCTGTAGACCTATTTTTATTTTTGTGGTGCCTGTATGTGGGATGAAGAACATTTGTTATTCCACATGAATATCTCCAATCAGTCAGACCATGTTGTCGTGATGATGCAATATTGTGTTCTGGACACCACATGTGCACAGGAAACCTGTTCAGTGCAATCATTCCAGACTAAAAACTAATTAAGTTGTTTCACTGTTAGCTTCTATGCCATTCTGTAAACCTTATTATGTTACTTAACAAACCTAATGTCATATGGTCAGCTGCCTCAAGGTTTTGAACATATATCTAAATGGCATCCTGAAATATCCACAACAGATGATTTCAGTATTATTTCCCTTTATAGGAGCAGTCCTACCAAAGAAAACTTAAACATAATACCTTGGTACTGAAACAGTAAAACTGGCAACTTTAAATCGCTAAAACTGGATAAAAAAACGAAGAGGGTGCAACTTCAATTTTGTGCATGCGCACATGGAAGAGGAAGCCTCCACAACATGTTGACATTTTCCAGCTTGGACAAAAGTTTCATTCCGTATCTAAAATATTTCTGTTGTGTTATTTGTCATTTATCATTATCATACTTGTGTGCACACCTTTTTAGTGAATTACTTTCCATTCGTATGAAATGATTGACAGCAACTATTTTGACATATTCCAAACTTTTTCTGTGCGAAGCGATTCACTGTTGCTCGTAAATATTAAAAAGCTCGGATTGTAACGCGCATGCGCAGAAGAGATAAAAGTTTGCTTGTATAAAAATGTTTCATAGTCTTTCGTTGCTGTTTTTACTTTTTCAGTAGCAAGGTATTATGTTTATGTTGCTATTTCAACAATTAATGTGGGCTTTTGTGTATTTTTCTGCAAAGTGGGGAAGTTTTCTTTGGTAGGCCCGAAGAGGCTAGGAGCTAATTAAACTCAAACTTCACTTGTTTGTCCTCAACAGTGATAACACCCACATATCTCTCAAAATGAACTTCCTTGCATTGTAAACCTCATCTCTTCAGAACAGCATGACCAATAAAGCTGAATTAGTTCAACAGGTTAAAAGCTGATTTTCAAAATGGCCACTGTGGCAGCTATATCATCCAAACCCAAACAAGCCATTCATGGCCATTGCTCGGTTATTTCTATTTGAAGTGTTATAAATTTAATGTAATATATGTAGCTTATCCCAAATGCATTTGACAGCTCTGTGAAGTTATCTGACACTGCTTATTCATTCTTGAGGATTTGGAAACACTGTAGAAATTATATGCATGTTTCATATTGTTTAACTTATGCCATCTCACGTCTTGTACTCTCTCTCTTATTGTTTGCTGTTGAGTGGAACGAACTGTAAATGGAGTTTCCGGCCTCTCTTACAACTCTTGCCTGAACACACCCCTGCCGCTCCCACCTCTGGTCATTGAGGTAGCTTGGACTTTCGGCCTCAGTATTTATGCAGAAAATATTTGATTAGCATTGACAGCAACATTGATTAGCATTTGTATATTTTAGACTGTTGACTACTCAGATGAGCTACACTGCCTCAGCACTCTTAATCACCATTTTAACTCTGGACACTCATCTTATTAAAATCCAAACTACCATCTTTTTATGTTTTTAGTGGAGATGTACGTGGGAAACTGTCCTTAAGTGAAGTGGTTAACTCCCTTTTGCAGTTCACTGCACTGATTCACTTGACTACAGGTAAGGAACATCAGGCTAATCATGAAAATGAATGACCTGTAAATGTGTGTTTTTGATAAGCATATGTGAACATAAGTGATGATTTTTCAAAAATGAAATATTTCATGTTCCAGACATTTCTTGGCCTGATATGTTTATACTTTTGCATTATTTTTCCCAAACACAAATATGTCCTTGTGTGTTTCTGGTATGTTACATTGGAATCAAATTGCAAATAAACAGACACCATCTTCTTTCTTCATGGCTTAAGATACACAAAAACATTCAGCTCATTTGATAGCCCCTTTGTGCAACAGTGCTTGGTGTTATTTCCCTTTAGCTCACCTGACCTTAAAGGCCATGGTGTTTCTTACTTTAGGTGGCTTTAAGTTAGCTCTTTAAGTTTGGTAACAAAGTAGGCATCTTAATGGGAAACATTCCTTGCCCGCTTGGAGCGCTGCGGTAGTTGCGCCCAACAGTGGCCGTCACAGGCAGATGTTGGAATATAGGCAGATAGGTCATGCCTAAACTTAAGTTGACATTAAACCTACTTATTATATGTAATTCTTATATCACAAATTATGGAGACTGGAAGTTGCCCTGACTCAAAGCACTAAGAACTAGCATGTGTGGACGAAAACTGAAGCTAATAACAAAATCAAGTTAGTTGTAATGGTAATATTGACATTTCTGAGAATTTCCTATAGTTTCGGAATTTCCTTATTTTCAGTAGTTTAATTTGCACTGCCATCAGCATTCAACAAATAATTTTGGCATTGACCTGATCACATGGTCAACATACAGTTTTCATTCACGTAAACAACCTATCATTATTCATTTACACAAAGCCATCTGAACTATTATGTATTGTAATTTTATGAAAGATTATCTTGGAATTGGTGTTAGGACTACATCACATTTTGCATCACAATCTCACTAAGCATCCATCAGCATAAAGTGGGTCAGCTGATACTGTCAATTGAAAAAATTGTGATACAGCATCTGTTTTTCTCTGTTGCCTCAGAAGCATACATCCTGGAAAAAACATCAGTAAAGTATTGCTATTGTCATAGTTACTAATTCAGGACAGCCATCATCCAAATATTTAATGTCCAAACATTATGTAGTCAAGACACGTGAGACTTTATTGTAATAATTTATATCACGCTAATCTGTATTCTTAACTACTCCTGTAAATCCTTATCAGTGCTGCATTGTACATTGACTTGTCAGCCAATTAATCACTGATTATGACATTTATAGCGTTAATCGGTCATCCCCTTGGCCATGTGTGCCATCACATCAACTGGTCAAGGAAGTGCTATTCTTTCTCTATCTGTCCATTGTTGAGTCATCACGTGTCCATTGTTGTCAAAAACTGTATATATACACTCACATCTATATTGAAAAGGAGTACGAGTCCAGTATTTCAGACTGGCTGTGTAGGGACGACCGCGAGCAGGATATTGCCATTCGTAGGAAAAGCTTGGAGTTGAGCAGGAACTCCACTCACCTCATTTATGTCTTGTGTATTTGTTGGCATGTAACTAAAGAAGTTTGAACTCAACTATGCCTTCGTCTTCGTCAACGCACACACTTCATCTTAATTCCGAGCTAGTTCCCTTGTCGACCATATACCGTGCTTCAACTGTCTGTAGTTTAGAGACCCCAACTTGACATTTAAATGGTGTTTTTGAAACCCAAAAATACTAATAGTAATAACACTGTCATCGCTGCATTAAGGTAGCTGCAGTTTGGAGGTATTGAGAAACAAGGTCATGGGGCTGCTGCGGGTTTTATGCATGTTATGCAAACGGCTTTCCATCTTGTTCTTCAAATATTTGACCATGATATGTGTTATCAAAGGTGGTTTTGTTGGGAGTCAAATCCAGAAACAGAAATCAAGATAAAATATTGCATGGACTTCTTTGGTTAAGGATATGTTTATGGTGGATGTTTTTTTACCCTTTTCAACTCATAGTCATACTTTCTGTTCTTCATCATGTCTCAAACCAAAAGCTGGTATAAAGAAAATCATAAATAATTTTAGCTTTTATACTTCAAGTTTAGATGTAAATACATGTATGTCTAAAATATAAGATAAATAATAAAGCTTCTGGCTGTGCATAAGCTGTACTGTTTATTATTGTTTTCTCCTATTTGGCAGATCTTAACAAAGCACAGAGTCTACGGGATCACTTGTTAACAAGCCTACCGTCGCATGTGACATCACAGAGCCTTACAAGTACTGTGCTGCTGCAGATGGTGGCAATTATTGTGTTCACTCTCAGCCATGCACAGAAGAACATCGGGGATCAGGATGGAGAAGACACTCAATACAGTAGGGAAGAGGAACTTTGCCTAGAACTCATCACATCTTTCACATGTAGGTTATTTTTGTGAAATGAATAAGTACACAGGCCATTTTAACCCACCATGCCCAATGGGCACATTGAGCTTTTACAGAGGCATCACACACCTCAGCCTTTTGATACATGTGTCAAATCCACACAAAACTTCACTCAAAAACTTCAAATTTACTGATATGCTAAAGGGGTAGTCTGACTTGGCTGAAGTTAACCAGAGATTGCAAACTTTGTCCAATATTTATAAATACCCAATTTAATATTGAACAAACTTTATGGATAACAACTTCTTTTATTTTGTGAGTGCGATGTTTCGATACAGATTGGGGAGGTGGGGTAGCCGTGTTGTTAAGGTATTTGCTCGTCACGCTTAAGACCTGAGTTTGTTTCCCCAATGTGAAGCTTGGTGTCCCCCACTGTGATATTGCTGGAATATTGCTGGAATATGGCTAAAAGTGGCGTAAAACTTAACTCACTCACTCACTCAGTCACGCACTCACTTGATACAGATTCTTGTACCATTGTGTCGCAGGGTTGACAACGATACAAGAATCTGTATTGAAACGTAGCACTCAGGAAATAAAAGAAGTTGTTATCCATAACATTTGGTTCTAAGTTGTACTTGTACTATGGAAAATTAGGATCTAACATCGGCCTAGAACACATGTCTGTGTGAGAGTCCTTTATAGACTTTTAGAAGTTGCTGGTATAGAGATGACACCTATTGGCCGAAGCATTACAAATACGCCGTTTTAATCCCTCTATTAACAGAGATCAAGGCTATTA
>VKKT01001129.1:492976-503076 GCA_008038995.1 Haliotis laevigata
ATATTTTAGTTGGTTTTGATTAGGTATGACATAAGGCAGAACATACCTGCTTAGTAAACTTAATCAGTCACATAATACTTAGGTGAGTAAAATGACTTAAATACGCACATGTTTGAAAGCAGTGGGTAACGGAAAATGAAATACCCACTCAACATTCATAATACCCACTCCAAAAATATACATTAGGTACAGTACCCACATGAGCTAAATCTTATCTGGAGCTCTGGATGTGGCAAGGGTACCTGTTGATTTGCATTTTATTCTGTAAAACATAATAATATATGGTGCTGAATTCCATGTTGCATGGACATGTGAGCATATAATATATATACAAATTAGAAGTTAAACAAGTATCAGTAATTAAGGAGCAGATTAGTCTTTAGGCCAGATTTAAAGGGAGTCAAGGAAGGAGTGCATATGAGGTGAAGGGGAAGAGAGATCCACTGCACAGCAGCAGTGTGTGGGAATGATCTGGCACCGAATGTGTTCAACTTGTAGAGAGGTAAATGCTGAGAGCTTAAAGATATAGAGAGGAGATCTTGTCACTGATTGGTAGGGTAGACATAAGACCTTTTTCGTCTTTGTACTAGCAAAACATAATTTAATGCTGAGACATGCCTCTTCTCGACCTTTCATCAGTTGGGAATCATCTGCAGAGAAGTTATGGCCAATCGCATGATCAGTGACTGAGCTTCCCAAAAGCTTAGTGTATTGTGTCAAGAGTAGAAGCCCTAGTACAGAGCCGTGAGGGACACCACATGAGTTGAGTTGGGGTTTACGTCACATCGGCATTTTTCCAGCCATATAGTGACGAGATCAAACCAGAATTAATACACATTTTGAGTACAAAGTCTGAATAGTTTTATTTTAAGAGCATATATATATATTCATTACATTGTAATTCAACAACAGAAAATGTCATAGCACTAAATTCAAAAGCACGTAATTCGTTATTCACATTACATAGTTACAATTTATGATACAGATCAACTTCCCTTAGGTAGTTCACAATGAGATGCCGGCTCACGCGAGAAAACAGATCTTTCAGATTTATCGCATCATAATGTGAATCCCTTGCAGTCGAAAAGTCCACACAGTCATGCAGTATATGCTTGATGGTGAACTCTTCATGAAAGCAGTGCACTCTTAGAGACTGTGTTTCTGATGACTGCTGACTGAGATCTGTCACAAAATAGGAGATACACCACTTAAGTACTGTGCCATCAATGCCATAGTTTTCATTAACAACAGTATCAGCAAATGCATTGTTCATGTTAGCATGTATACATGTATTTCTTATGTTTCACCGTGGTTGTGGACATTTCTTTGTGAAGACGGAGAGATAACATATGAACAAACAAATCACAAGTATGGAGAACTTCATGACATCAAAACAATGGACAATATTTGAAGTGCCAATAGACATGAAAGTCTTCAACTTGTCACTGTAAGAGTTGAAGGAAAACCAAGTTCTATGGATAGTCAACTTCTTTATTACAATGAATGCAACATTTCGGTGTAGGTACTAGCACCGTTATCAAGCAAGTACCTACACCAAAACGTCACACTCATTGCAATAAAGAAGTTGACCATCCACAGAACTTGGGTTTCCTTCATCTTTACAACTTCTGAAATGTCTCTCAAAGAAGAAAGTTAGAGCTGTCATCATCAGGATAGTCTGATGGATATATCAGCAGCGTCACCACTGCTTGTATCTACTTATTCAGCTACGTCTCACCAGCTGCTGTGGCAGCACATTAGAGGCTTCCCTTCCACCATCATCTATTCATGACTATCAGTCAGATGTTTCATATCAACATTGCAAGATGGGTCAGGGAGATCATCTTTGGCACACAGCCCATTCCAGGAGGATATGTGAACTCATTAAATTCATCCATGAGACTGCTGTGAATATAGTATGTATCTCTCAACCTGGCATGCATTTGGGCTTCCTTGACAAGGCGTTTTAATGTTTTTGCTTCTCATGTCTCCTGAAAGCTCTTGAGTATCACAACCAGTGTATTCATGCAGTGTCATCAACACAATACAGTGTTTTGACATTGGGACAGTCCCCCAACATTGATCCACCTTTTCTAGTTACCAGTGCCTGTGTCACAGAGAATTGTGCATAACAGACAAGGATGAATAGAATGTCAATACCTGACTTCCTTACTCTGATCATAGTTCAGGCTCCTGGTGTATTCACAGTCTCCTCCTGGAAAGTTTCGAAAACTGGTACTTCTTTACTTCTTCTCAGACCATCATCAGAGGTGAGTTGGTCTGGAGAGCCTTCGCATACAATTGTTACTTTCCTATCTTAGAGTTTCAAGTTTCAGAGGTTTAATTCTTGGTCCATGCCTCCTTGTACCCCACATTAGCCGTCTGGGTGACATAATAGACTATAGTTGTGATTGTGACACTTGCAGATTTGAAATGTATTCCAAATATTCTTGTAAGTAGGCTGTTTTCTGATTACCTTTAGTGGTACAATTATGAGGTTTGGTAGTTGTGTGTTGTTTTCATATAAATTCTGTAGATGAAGTTGAAGGTCACATTAAATTCATTTAGCATTGGATAGGAAACTTACATTATTTCATGCTTGTTTCAGTGGCTACAGCTTCAGTCGAGTCCCAGTTGATGGACTTCAGCTCATGTTGCAGATAGAAATAAGATGTCATCGTTTGCTTAATCATGGTAAATGGTTGGCTCAGCAAGTTGTGGGGTAAGTAATTTACAAGCCTGCAGCTGCTGAAAATATTCCACCGTACTGTCTCCAGTTCACTAAAACATTTTGTGGTAACTCTGTCCTGTTCCACTAAATGCCTTTGGGGACCAGTCTACAAGTATTCTTTATTAGCACTCCATTCTAAGCTCGAAAATTTACATACAATCCATATTTCTTCAGTATATTGCACGTTTGTTAGCTCACTTGACTGAAAGTAGAGTTGGCCTGTGGTCATGGCATGATTTCCAGTGTTGTCTCTGGAATCATCTCTTCAGAAATGCTGGACCAATAAAGTTGAAACATTCCTCCATATTTCTGGCAGTGGCAATATCTCATTCTGTTCATGTTCCAGTTCCAGTCCAAGTTCCAAAGTATCAGATTTAACTGGGACATCTTTTATCCAATAGTAGTGACATTCTTTTAACATGTGTTAAGGGGCCTTATGTACATTGCAACATTATGAATTTGGACCACATTTATACCACACCTAAAGAGAGTTTGAAAACAAAAATGGTGTCAAAAAACATATGTCCAAGACAAAACCTTTTCCTAAAATATAATTGGTTATGTCTTTAAACTTGTATTTGACTTCAAACTGTACTTTCATAGGCGGCTAGCATCTCTATTCCAGTCACAGGAGAACAATGGTCAAATGAGAACTGTGATGCTTTACATTGTGTCCTCCTCCCTGTTTCCTTTGTGGTATTCCTTAGCTACTTGACCTGTGAGGTTGATGGAGGTGATCTCATCTAATTATAGACATAAAAATGAAGTTTCATTTAATTTAATTACAAACAAAAAGATAAGGGTATACCTGTCTGTTTCAGTTTGAAAACCAACATTCATCTCCCCCTCTCCTACCGATGAAAAACTTTATTTTCTCCAAGTTTCAGTTGTTGTGTACTTGTAGGTTATAATTGTTTGGCTCAAAATTCCTGTAATCACATGGTCAGAGGGATGATGTAAACCCATCTAGTGTACCATGTAGCTGTAGGTAGCGAAGGTTCTGTTAATCCCCATGACCGCATGTATGATGGTGACATATATATATATATACTAGTATAGCCCATTTCTTTAGGCTGCTGACTTTATAATGTATTCTTTTAAATGTTCTCAACCAGTTAAATCTGTGATAATATAGTTACTGTTCTGTCAAATAATGACAGGTTTGTATTCAGTCTAGATATATTTGTTATTAAAGGAAAACTTTTTGTCACAATCTTCTTCAGAATGAATTTACTGAACTGCACAACTTTAAAATCTGGACGTCTTCAATTCACAACACCAAGTATTCATGTGAGAAGTAAGTAAAGTTGTTACCACTTGACTTGGTCATCTTGGAAACTTTTCTTTGTTTATGAGGCATGAAACAATATTCTAAATTTAATTCAGATCATCCTTCATAGTCTTATAACTTCATTTTATCATGAAAAACAACCTGTACCCATTCAAAACCAAAATTATCTTGGTATTAACTTTCAGAAGTTTACAATCTCCATCCGTAGTTTCACTCTTTACAGAATGTTTTTACTTGTGAGCTAGAAATGAGAAACTTGTCAAAGATTCGGTTGAATCTCCTGGTTGAAAGACAACACTGGGAAAGCTGTATGATAAACCACTTCAGTCTACCAGTACAGTCACATAGTCATCTCAGGGAGCTCTCAGCTTCTCACCTACTGACCAGCAAGGAAGACACCTATCAGATAAGCAGTGGCCAGAGGTATCTCAAGGAAACCAACTGTCCAGTTGACCATGCACCAATCAGATAAGCATAGTAAGGTCTAATGACCACAGATCCCCACATCTTCAGAATGGTACCTACATGGACCTAACGAGAGCAAAACAAATATCCATTAACAAACCATCATGGTCATCACACAACCTCAGTCCATATATCATATACCCCAAGACAAGACCCCAATGGAGTTGGTTTGTGTAGGGAATCTGGCATGCCACATTACAAGTACTGGATTTGTAGCACTCTTCAAAATATGAAACACATAGGTGTTTGCCAGTTGTGTAAGTGTCTGTGGTGTATGTTGAGGTTGATGTACATATTGAGTTCATCCCACAGATTCCCTACTGGGATCAGATCATGGCAGGACACTGACAATTAAATATTGAAGGACTATGACACAAACTGTGTGTTGCAGCATGCTACATGCTAAGACAACTCCGTCTTCAGGTTGATAAGTGGAAGTAGGCGACGTTGAAGAATTTGGTTGATGTATCGATTTGCTCTCAGATTCCCCTGAGCAACCAGCAATTCAGACCATTACTTCTTTTCTTGGTTTATTTAAATCTTTGGTACAATAACCTTTTTCTCACAGGCTCAGAAACACAAGACAACCTGCTACACCGTCCGGCACAGGTCCACATCTACTAACACAAATACTAGATTTAACTGCAGCTCCCACTGATAGCAGACCATACAATCTCAAGAGATTGGGCTTTTCAGAAATTAGACAAGACTTCTTTGTGGTTTCAGAATTCATGGTATGGTTCTGTTATTGATAGGAATTTGATGTCATCTCTCTGAGGATAAGTTGATGTCAGCAGTGCCTGTTGTTGTTCTGCCATTATGTAATAGAGGCATGGTATTCAGTGAGTTTATCAAACCATAGTTATCAGTGTTATCAATTCTAAACCTAATCTGCATAGAGTGCTTATCTATGGTAATATACGGTAGTCTTCTGAGATGCCTGCATGCAGGTCTCATTATCCTTCCATGCACCTTGCACCAATGGTAGAATCTTGTGAGGGTTCGAAAGATACAGTTTTCAGAAACGCGTAATTTACGTTCTAACGAGCACTTCAGAGATAGAGTGTTGGTCACATTCTGAAACATGTCTTTTCATGAACAAAGCACTCCTACTAACTGCATATATATTGAATTTCATTGTATCGTTTCGTGTGTACGAACAAAAAACCGCCTTTGTCAGTGAAGACGTCAAATTTGCAATTAAACATCAGTAGACAAGATGATTGACCTCTCAGTCCTAATTTGTTTTTGCAAGGCATTGTATTATATGCAGGGATTAAGATTACCGTATGTATTTGTCTTGTATATATAGAGCCGGAAATAGCAATCAGCTGTTCGCATGTTTCCCGGCGATCTACCAGTGATTTAGCTAAAACATACCCAATAACGGGATGAATTCTGACGCAGTGGTCGGTAAAATATAATATCTACAACTATTATTTTTCCAAGAGAATATATCCTAGCATTTTGTAATATTAATGACAGGTTTTGCTCTATTTATGCAAAATACGTACAGTCATCACTAAGGTTATGCAGACCCTCACTAATATGGTAAGCGGAAGTTGTACGCACACGGAATGAGGTATGCATGCCATTTCACACACGTTTTCACCGATGTTACTGTAAACTAGCAGTTCATGGATGACAAGGTGGTAATCAGGCATGATTGCTGAGAATATTGTGAAATTGGTGCTATTGCAGTTGGAGCGAAAAGTAGACCCTCACAAACATTGAAAGCAGAAGTTGTACGTGCATGGAATGAGGTGACATAAGCATGCCAGTTTGTTGACATGTGATTGTACAACAACAATAAATATGAAACAATATAGACAATATAGACGCATCCATTTTCTGTCAACTACACTTCATTTGGAGGCGTGAGTAGACCCAATATGATTGTGATTTCTCTAAACAAAGCAGATGCAAGTTATAAGTTATTGGTTTCTGCCAGTTGTCTTGTGATCTGAGGTGGCCTTGATTAGGTCGGCTTATGTACGAAACACACCACTTTGATACTGTTTTTATGGGTTAAGTTAGGGGGTCAGCTTATCTATGAGATCGGCTTATCTACGGTAATATACGGTATATCATCTTCAAGTGTGCAAGGCCAGGCCTTCACATAGGATCGGTCCTTGAATCACCCCAGACTTTCACGCAGCTTCATGCAGCTACCTGTACATTTGTACATCAGACAACTTTCACGCAGCCCCAGACCATCAGCCTCATCACCTTCTTGCTAGGAGGCCAATGAACCTTATCCACAAATGTTACTAAACATGTGCTTTAGCCAATCTTTTGATGGGTGTATTTGCTGCACAAATCTTGTGCAAGATTCCTAGGATCAAATGTTCCTCAAATCATTTCAGAATATGAACTGCAAAGGTTCCTGTTTATGCCGCTGCAGGTCTGCTAAGAACGACTTGAGGATTCCACAAGCTCGTTCTTCCCTTTGGATTTGTTATGGCCCCGTGGTTGTTTACATAGGTGACCAAACCAATCATGGCCTGTTTTCACATTATGGTGGATCCATTGTGAATTTCTGAATTTCATTCAAGCACCCGGAGAGCAGTGGATAAAAAATCAACAGCTATCTTCCATTAGCCCTCTCAAACAGATATCACTCAACAAAATGGCAAGTGATGTTAGGGCTCCTCTATTCAGCACAAGCACTGACAGTTCAAAGCAGAATTCAACTAAGGCCGATTATCCAAACACGATCCACACCCTGAGTGCTCCACTTGCCGTTCTTCTACCTGTAGCCTCATTGCTAGGTGTAAACATTGTGCTCATTTATCTAACAATGAGTTTGATAATTATTTGTTGTCTTGTTGGATCTGAAGTTCCTGGGCATCAGATTTCTAAGTGTGTGCAACCGCATCAAGGTTCCATATGATCGATGGCTAAAGATCCAGGCTTGCCTTCTGCAAACACTCAACTTGGCTCTACCACTCAGAACTTGGCAAGAGATCCTCGGTCTACTCACGTCGGCGCAAGCACTTACTCAAAGGGGCAGACTTCAGCTGAAGCCTATTCAGAGGTTCCTGAGACCATATCTGTATTGCCAGGATGTCTTGATAGCAATATCTCTACATCTGAAGAGATACCTGCAGTGGTGGGTGGACAGATTGAACGTTTGCGAAGGCCTATTTGCAAGAGCCAGTCTACAATTTACATCTCTACGTATACGCCTCACTCCAAGGCTGGGGAGCCCACCTCGGTGTGGAAGTAATGGCAGGGACCTGCTCCACGCAGGTACAAGATTGTAACATCAACCAGCTTGAATTTGAAACAGTCATCAAAGCCATTCAGTACTGGTCCCATCTCCTCAGAAATCAATTCCTCATGATATGAACAGACAACGCAGCAGTAGCGAACACAACAAGATTGGCACCACTGCTAGAAATAACCTTCCGCCTCTTGGAACTAACATACAGTCTCAACGTGGAAGTAAAGACCAGACACATCCCAGGTTCTGTCAACATTCTAGCAGACCGTTGTCTAGACCCAGCAAACCATCTCCAACGGAATGGATGTTGCATCCAGAGACCTTTCAACTACTAGTGTGAGATCAGAGGTGCCCACTTGTAGACCTTTTCGTGACGAAGTTCAACAACTTTGACCAGTTTGCAGCGCAGAAAGGGTGACTTAAACATAGTCCTAACACCTAACCAGCAACGATTATGAGCCATTGCATCATGCAGACTTTGAGTTGCTACAGCTGCCAGAATGTCAGAAATCCATGTGATAGACTACAGTCGAACTAGATTCAATATGGGTGACATTGCACTGTTCATCTTGGGCTTAGCTGGGACTTCATCCCAAAGAACCAGTTACCAGGACAACCGGATAGATTCCACATCCCAGCATTATCATCAATCCATCAGACAACATGCAAGACCTGTCCTTATGCCCAGTGAGAGCTTTGAGTCTACCCGCAGAGAACTGCTGTAAGAAGAAGGAGATTCAAGAAACTCGTCATTCCACTATCACCCGTTACAGCTACTGAGGTCTCCAGAATGACAATCTCCTTCTGGCTGAGAGCAGTAATCCTGAGGACGTACAAAGCAGCAGGAATGGATCTGCCTAGAGCCTCCAATCCTCATGAAGAGAGAGCCATTGCATCCATGTTAGCTCTACAAGGCAACTGCTCTATCTCTTCCATCATAGAACAATGCTTCTGGAGATCTGGAGGTCTTCATGAACCACTACCTGAGGGACATTGCCACAGAAGATGTATCCAGTATCTATCAATTCGGCCTGTTAGTTGTGGCACAGCAGTTGACAGTCCCCGCCAGACGGTAATTACTCCCCCATATTCACGTAGACTCAGAGACATCAGGTTACTGTCCCATAGCCACACACAGAGAGACCATATTCTCCTGCTTTACGAGATAAAGCAGCGCATGAGTGACACGATTGAGTTAAGAGTACAACCTATTCTTAACATATGGATCCTAATAGATTGCTGACCCACCACCTATCCGTTGGATTCAAGCAATAATGTATGAGTCAGGATAAGGAAAAATATGTAGTTTTTATGATAAAAATTGATATTTTATACTTATCCTGACTCATAGTCTGTTTTTCATGCATTCCCAGGAAGAATCTACATGTTAAGTTTCACTGTTTCAATGGGACTGGATTTAACTCAGTGGTTAAACGCTGACTTTGTAAGGAGTTTGAATAAACGTTAAAACCCAATGCACTTAGGTCTAAGAGAAGGACCTAGTGCCAGGTACACAGTCTTACTTTTCCAAAGAAAAACCTTGTGATTGTACAATGATCTGATACGAAGTCTTACGTTTTAAAAATGTAAGACTTCCTTGGCATTTACATCACAGTATATTATTACCCATATGAAGTTGTTCCTCAAATTTCACAAACCTGCACTTCAATAGGCAAAGATCCCAATAGGTGTATAAAAAGTCTGTCGGTTCCCATACCTGGTGGTAGCAGCAGAAAACTCGAGTCTGAAGCTATATCCTCATTCTTTAAGACAATTCCATCACAGCTTCTTGTATGGAACAAAAAAAAGAACATCCACTGGAAGGTCTATGTGATGATAAGTGGAAAACATTTGATCAGTTCGCAAGATCAAAAGACATCACAGTAGTTCAGGCTACAGGCTACACATCCACAAGTAGCAGAATATTTGTGCCATCAGAGATAATCAAGAAGTATCTTGGGTTCTACATTAGCCGATCATTGTGTGGCTGTAAATTCAGTTCTGACAATGGCTCAAGGAAAAAACATTCCTTAACTCATCCCTCCTCTAAGATCTTACAGCTTAGAAGATAAATAGAAGATATTTCGAAGACCAGCGTGGAATCTAAAATTAGTTTTCCAACATCTTATGAACCTTTACAGCAGATAGATATTAAACTGGTAACTCAGAAGACCTTATATTTTTCCTTATCCTGACTCATGCTTTTTGCTTGTCTTCTTCTTCTTGCGAACACAGGGGAACACTTGTATCTCCCAATTGAAGCTCCCTTCAATGTAAAATCACTAATTAGTACTCACCAAGAGTTATCTCTAGCCCTCTCTTTTGGCGGGAACGAGGGCGCCACTTCCCGCCACATGCCTCACTCTCTCCTTCTTCGCCCAGTGAGC
>VKKT01001130.1:212104-222390 GCA_008038995.1 Haliotis laevigata
TACAGACCGCCGCCATATAGCTGAAATAATGCTGAGTGCGGCGTAAAACTAAACTCACTCACCCAGTCATAGCTGTTCTCAATACGAAGGAAACGATTGACTGCAACACAAGTTGAGTGAGTGAGTGAATTAAAATTTAACGTATTCTCGGCAATATTGCAGCCACATAGTGACGAGGAATGTTTTACATACACAATAAATTTTAATTGTTAAATAATCAGTCATCGAAGGACTGTAAAATAACTTGACTATCACAGATGGTGTCTGAAACTAGCATGTAAATCTAAAATTATTTTATTTACGAAGACAATACAATATAAAAACAGGCCATAGGTCACCAACAAATGAAGGTAGATTACCATACTAGGGGACCATGGGGACTTACAGTGCTTTTGCTACCTGCTCAGACGCCAGCTGGATTTACACCATCCTGAAGGGACATTCAGCCGAAATGTTAAAAAACCCACCAAAATACTACGTTTAAAATTGGTAAGTGTAAATTTACTTTGAAAGTTTTGAATAATTTTACGATACTTTAAGGGTACAGCCACAATCGCAGTTACTAATTTATACTACAATATTTAAAATACCATTTATCTATTTACAAAACGTACTATTCAAATTTTATATAATAATTCTATTTCCTTTAAAAAAACACAATAATTAAATGATAATTAACGTTATAAAAAAAGATCCGTAATTGTTTGACATTAAAATATTTATCCCTTGTGACGGAAAAATCTATACAGTCAAGCAGGACATTACAAGGGAGGCAAAATGGAGGATCTTCGCCTTCCATCAAATATTCATGGCCAATACGACATCGTCGCACCATTACCGCGACATCGTCGCACGATGACCTCTTAAAATCTGGACTGACAACACAAGTAGGTGTAACCAATATAGGGTTTTATTGCATGTAATTTACTAATACCTACTTCAGCGTCCCACGTCTTCTGCATTAGATCACGGATATAAGATCTAATGATCACAGAGTATGGGGTAAGAAGTGGTGTCACAGATTTACTGAGTGCTGCCTTAGCAGCAAAATCGGTCATTGTGTTACCAGAAATTCCAACATGGCTGGGCAACCAACAGAGGACAATGTCGTATTGGCCAGTAGCAAGCTCATTGTATAATGCAATTATTTCGATTAAAAGTGGATGTTTGCAGGGATTTTTTATAGCCTGAAGGCAAGAAAGAGAATCTGAAGATATTGTTCTGGATCCATCGACAGTGGCACAGACCACTGCGCCGCCGTCCTTGGACCCATCTGTAAATAAGGATTTGTGTGCAAACTAAATGCCAAAAGAAAGTGTCCAATTAAAATTTTGAAATAATGTTTTGGGGGAAATGATTGAACAAACAAAACCAAACGTTTTCTATGCACCCAAACTCATCCCAAATGTGGGTCAAATAAAAAATTGCCAACAATTGAGAATTTCATGTACTTAGTGAATAAGACAGAAATGCATCCTTCTCCACATCCAAATGCACAAAATTCACACTGCAAAACCCAATCATTGTGAATGCAATCCCATTGAGTTTAGGTGACAAAAAGATACATTTAAAATGCCCAGGCTAAGCCGTGAGCAGTGAGAAAAAACAATATACGTGATCAATATGGGCGCGTGTCACGCCCACGTTGCAAGGACGTTTGGATGTCACCGTAAAACCATCAACAACTTAATGGAACGTTTGCAACAGACTGACACAAACTTGGATAGACCGAGAACTGGCAGACCAAATTTCACGACCCTTCGAAAGATCGTTATTTGCGGACCTAACATCTAAGGAACCGGTTCCTGACGGTGGCAGAATCGTCATCAACTGCACTAGGTCGTGTTATCAGTGCTAAGCCTGTAGCAAAAGGACAGCGTACTGCAGGAATTCGTGCCCGTCGACCGTACCGTGGACCAACGTTGACACCACAACATCGCTAAAACAGGTTACGTTGGGCAACGCGAGAAAGACGTTGGCAGCTGTGGGATTGGCGTCGTAGAGTAGATAGACAACACAACAATGGACGACTTCAGGAACATCCGGAAGAGACCCCAACCTCATCACAAATTAGAGAGTAAGAACAAGCCCTAACACAGGAATGGCAGAACATTCCCAATGACGTCATCAGACGTCTCACAACGTCATTGAGACGTCGTGTTTATGCGTGCTAACTCTCGAGGAGGACACACAAGATACTAACCACAAGAACATCCTGGAGTGTACATTGAACTCGATAACGAATTTCAAACTCTATGATTTAATTGTGAAACTGACATTTGACCCCCACGGGAGTCATCCCTCTGTAAATTTAATAAGTGTGCTATGTTTATTTGTGTGAGCCGTTGTAAATGCTGTAGAGTCCGTCCATCCTTCCAATACAGATGTCTTTTCACTCACTTTTGCATTTGGTTATTTTCCTACACAAAGTTTCCTAATGGGACACTTTCTTTGGGCATTTAGTTAATTATATTGACTTTTTAATTGATTATATTCTTGATTATATTGTAATTGAGATGACAAAACTTTATGGATGATTAACTTCTTTATATTCACAATAGCGACGTTTCGGTATAGCTTCTTATACCGTTTGAAACGTCGGAAGCTCTATCCTTAACTGTACGATTCCGATACGAGGATGTTCTATAAGGCTTCATACAGTTATATTTCTGGACTATATGACAAAACAAATGTCTTCAGGGTTAGCGAAGTAAAGCGAACAGACAATATCGTCACCCATACACTACTATTGAAAACATGTCTGTAATGTTTGTTTATACAACAAGACATATTCCTTCAACATGTAACCTTGAAATTACACGAATTGTGCTATTGTAATATTCACCAGATGAAGCAGTAAACATATACCCAGTAACGAAACATCACCCACAATATAGAACTAACACCCATACATTCTGTCGAAACGGTGTATCCCGATTTCATGACCCGTGCAATTATATACAAATCGAACATGTGTTCTTAGAGACGAAACATCAATTGTTCGTATAAATAAGCCATATTGATGGTATGCCTCCATGTCACTTCATATATAGTCACGCAGGAGTGACCTCCCCTAACAATACAAGTTTCTCAGTTTTCCACCAGTGTTGTCATTAACGCATATACGCAAACACGGTACTAGCCTCTCCTGTCGGCAGGTACGTTTCCTAAGACTAGTATAATGGACAGAAGAGGTCATTTTACTGCTGCAGAGAAATGAAACAACCTAACCCGTTGACTCTAATCGATAAAGAAAGCAAAGTGGAAAGATAGCGAAATAGCGATTAATCGCTCAGTAGGATAACATTTCATAGCCTATGCACTTTTAAGGATGCACTTACATTAACACAAAAAGAAAATATTGATTGCAATCGGTGGGCTAACACGGTGTGAGTATTGGTGCATCCACATGAATAGTGATTAAGGTGGCAAAATGTCATTGACTGTAGTACAAAATACATTCGTAGGCCGTAAAAGAGCTCGTCAGGCTGCTATAATTAACTTAATTACAAGAGGCATCGATAGTGGAGTCTCTTGGTCAATCCTCAGACAAATGACAATGAGATATGATTATGATCGTGTTGTTCTCATTACGGTAATCAACTGTAATTAGTGATTTTCACTGATCCATTCGTGTAGCTTTCACTAGTATCTAGATTGCTTATTGTTTCATGTTGCCAAACTAAAATATAACAAATAAATATTCGAATGCACAGAACGTCTGTGATCAAATAGGCCTAAAAGCTAAAGAGGCTTCCGTAAAATACTACCAATGGACGAGAAACACCAGGACCTTCGTAGGAGTGCTCAAAACGCATAACACAATAGCTTCTGAACAAACAACCAGGTTGGAATAATCTCTTCAAATGCGTTTTTTCTTAATAAAATGCATAGTGGGACACGTGCGGGAACACGTATTATGTTTCCTGAGGTTGGTTTACGTTTTTGTAACAGCCCCCAAGTTGAACATTATGTTATATTTGTGATCACACTTTTCAGTAAAGTGCAGATTCTATTACTTTTTAAATTTTGTTGGGCTGAGTCCCATCCGGGATTCGAACTGACACTCTCAGAGTCAGGCACCTAATCGCCGCGGTGAAGAGTGAGTTAGATGGATGACTTTGTGTGATGGCGATTAGGTGCCTGATTCTGAGCGTGTGACGTTGTTACATTTGACCACTTTCTAAACAGCATTGTATGTCATGGCCTCCAAGTTACATACGATGCCTTCCGGTAAGTCCGCGTACCTATCGCAACACGGCAGCTAACGTCTCTTATTTTTTGTGGTTTACGTGAATAAATATAAGTTTTATTGACGACTACAAGATTCTGACGTTGCATTATGCCATACAGTTGACCTTACCGGCGTTCTGACGACATCGCCTGCTGTCCGGTAACTCTGCGCAGCAACTGATGCGCATAACATCCGGCTGGAGAAAATGGCGGACGTTGGCAAAAGCGAAATGTTTTTGTCCTTAATTACGTTGATCAGTGATGCTAGTACATACTTTATTGACTGCAAAAGTTTATAAATGATACTGTGAATTTACTTCCGTGAGCAATCGACATTTTGCCATGGAGGTGTCGGGTACTTGTATGAATATTCAACAGGTCACCATGAACTTGTCAGCGATGTTGGTGGGCGTGGCAGGTATGTACAGTGATGTCTTTCGTAATTCAGTCTCGTTCATAATTGTTTTTAATTTTTTTTAATAACAGGATATGTCTATGTACTTAGCTTTAGTGATTAAAAGCCAGTCCCTTATAGAAATGTCCCGATTTCAAGCATAAATGTGGTAGCAGACAATGCTTACCTTCGATACGGAAGTACGCTGTTGCAGCTGCGCAGACTTACCGGACTCACTTGTATACGTTCTGTTTCCTGTGTCAAATTCGATCACATATTTTAGAGGTTTTTTTAGTTTGCCACAGTGTATTCCTTAATAACCACCTGTGACATTAAATTATGTAAATGCTCGAAATGTTGATACAATTTCATTCTAGTCCAACGTCATTTGACAGTGATGATGACGACCAACAACCTTCGAACTCAAACGAATATTGGCCACGATTTGTAGTTACTGAGACACTTGACAAATCACCTTTAAAACTCAATCCTTTTGCAGTATCAAAATGTGCACACGTCATTGCAGGTGAAGTCCGTAATATTGCGCACAGGCTCTCTGCTCATAGAATGTAATAGAAAACAGCAATCAACAATCTGATGTCAACTGAGCTGTTCGTTGGAATACCGGTTTCGGTTTCTCCGCATAGAACTTTGAACTCAAGTAAAGGAATCGTAAGAGTCCGGGACCAACTGTTTGCTGATATGAATGAACTGGACATCGTCTCAGAAATGAAGGACCAAGGAGTGACTTTTGTGAAACGATTCACGACCCGGAAAAAATCTGAAAATAGACCAACAAATACCTACTTATTCCATTTTTCTTCTCCAACTGCTCCAACATCAATTAAAGCAGGATATTGCAATATCAGTGTTGACATTTATATTCCAAGCCCACTGAGATGTTCTAAATGTCAAAAGTATGGACATGGTGTCAATAGCTGCACAAATTCTAAAACTCATGTAACTGAACATTGTGACAGTAACTTTCAAAAATGCACAAACAGCTCTGGCACTCATTCATCTTTTCCCAAAGAATGTCCACTATGGAAACAACAAATGAGATAAAGAGAATTAAATTCACAAGAAATAATAGTTTTGCTGAGGCCCAAAAACTTGTTGTTCAGACCCCAGAAGCAAATGAGTCATATGCCTCAGTTACTCGAGCATCCACTGGAATGAATCAAACAGTAGCTGCAACTATGTCCACGTCATCCACATCATGTCAAACTGATTTGACATGGGCTGACACAGATACACCTGAGGTATACTCACCTCACCAGGCAACGCAAACTGTTGAATCGCTATCAAAACCACCAGTCACAGTTGAAGTTCAATCTCGGTCATCTTCGAAGGAAAAATCATCATCACAGTCGACTCCAAAACTTCCAACTGGAAATTATGCGAAGCAAGTTTAAAAAAATAAAGTCAAACTAACCAATGATAAATACCATAGTGGCAAAGCCCCAAAAGGGTCAGAAGATCCAAATATATAATAAGTTTGGATCTCTTGAAGCCATGGATGTTTCTGAAATCATCCAACACATGGCAAAAAGTCTGTCGCCCTCTAGAAAGACACGGGATATATCCCCAATAACCCCCCCAAAGAAATAGTTTCTTCGAACATTATACAGTGGAATTGTAGTGGTCTTAAAACTAATCTACATGAACTACATCTACTAGACCAGGATTTTCAACCGTCAGCGACCTGCTTACAAGAAACGTGTCTGAAGCAGACATATTCTTTAAATTTTCGTCAGTTCAACGCATATAATTATTATTCTCCTGCAGGTGATAGGGCCACTGGAGGATCATCCATTCTTGTAAGACATGGCGTTATCCACATCCCTGTGACACTCAAACAAATCTCCAAGCAGTTGCAGTGCGACTTACCTTGAACGTTACACTTACTCTGTGTTCATTGTACATTCCGCCATCATCAACTCTTATGCAGGCTGATCTTCAAACACTCAGTGGTGACCTTCCCAAACCATGTGTACTCATGGGCGATCTGAATGGCCACAGCCCTCTCTAATGGAGTGCGACCACAAGTACTAAAGGTAAATTTCTGGAGGATTTTATTTCAAATAATTATTTATGTTTATACAATGATGGCACAGATACACATTTACATCCTGGTGCAGGTACCTAATCAGCCCTGGATTTGTCAATAACTGACTCCAGCTTACTAAATGAATTTGAATGGTCAGTCCACGATGACCTTTGTGGCAGTGACGATTTTCCTACTATACTGAAACGTGTAACTTCATCTGATGTACCTCCATCATCAAGGCGGAAGTTTAAGAAGGCTAACTGGGCTTTATATGAAACACTGTGTGCTACAAAACTGAAACCTGAACTTTTTATTGACGTTCCTGATGCTATCAACTGTTTTTGTGATGAACTGAATACCATAGCTGATGAATGTATACCACAGTCCTCTGCAAATCCACATATCCGTAAACCATGGTTCAACGATGTGTGCAAACAAGCTAGGAAGGCAAGGAGAAAAGTAGAACATTATTTCCGTCGCCATCCTATGGTGCATAATTTAAATAAATTTAAAATGTTAAATGCTAAAGCGCGGCGTGCCTTTAAACAGAATATACGCCAATCTGGGCAAAATTATGTATCCAAAATCAACTCTCGAACACCCATGTCCAAAGTATGGAACATGACACAGAGAATCAAGGATAAAGGTACTAAATCTAGCGTACACCATCTTAAACAAGGCGATAAATTACTTACCGATAAATCAGATATTGCGATTAAACTGCGTGAAACTCTCGCTAACCACTCTTCCTCTTCAAATTATGTGCCTAAATTCCAACAATATCAAAAACAGCAAGAAAAGAAAACTATTAAATTCAGTTCAGATAATGGGGAAGATTATAATGAAGTATTTTCTATTCATGAGCTCCATACTGCACTCGAACAAGCTCACGATACTGCTACAGGGGGTGATAACATACATTATCAACTCCTGAAACACTTAACAGAATCCTGTTTAGAGACTATTTTAAGTATTTTGATGATAAATGGACGTCGGAGAACTTTCCTTCTTCGTGGCGTGGCGCTATAGTAGTCCCAATACCAAAACCCGGAGGTGATCATACGGATCCGTCAAATTATCGACCAATTTCACTAACTAGCTGCGCTGCAAAACCATGGAACGCATGATCAATAATCGACTAGTTTGGTACTTAGAAACCAAAAACCTAATAACTGACATTCCATGTGGTTTTCTTAAAAACAGAAGTACCATTGATCACTTAGTGCGTTTAGAATCATTTGTCGAAAACGCTGTAATTAATAAACAACATGCAGTGTCGATCTTTTTCGATTTAGAAAAAGCATACGACACTACATGGAAATACGGCATTTTAAAAGATTTACATGACTTTGGATTGAGAGGTCGTTTGCCTCAATTTATATCCAAGTTTTTAAATGACAGGCAATTTCAAGTCCGAGTGGGTTCTACCCTGTCTGATCATTACAGTCAGGATCAGGGTGTCCCACAAGGCAGTATTTTGTCTGTCACATTGTTTAGCATCAAGATTAACAGTTAAGCAAAAGTTTTAACTGATTCAATTGATGGGTCACTTTTTGTGGATGATTTTAACATTTCTTGTCGTGGGAAAAAATATCATACTATTGAAAGGCAGCTGCAGCTTTGTTTAAACAAAATTAATAACTGGTGTTTGGAAAATGGATTTAAATTTTCAAAATCCAAAACTAATTGTATTCATTTTTGTCGCAAATACAAACCTCACAAAGACCAAGACTTATATTTTGATAATACACTTGTTAAAGTAGTAAAAGAAGCGAAATTCCTGGGTTCAGTTTCGATGAGCACTTGACCTTTCGACCTCATTTGAAATATTTTTAAAATAAATGCCTGAAGGCCCTTGATTTGCTCAAAGTTGTCTCTAATACACAGTGGGGAGGAGATCAGAAAACCCTCCTCCAACTGTACCGAGCGCTTATCCGCTCCAAATTGGATTATGGCTCCATCTTCTATGGTGGAGCCTGCAAAAGCAACCTTACAGTTTTAGATTCTATCTATCATCAAGCTCTGAGACTTTGTCTTGGCTCTTTTAGAACCTCTCCTGTTGACAGTCTCTATGTTGAGGCTGATGAACCACCCCTTAACCATCGTCGTATAAAATTAGCCTTATAGTATATAACAAAACTCTATTCTAACTATTCTAATCCTGCATTTAACTGTGTTTTCAGTCCTCTTTATGAGGATCTCCACAACAAAAAATCTGCTCTTGTTCCGCCTCCTAGGATAAGAATGAAACCATTCATTTCTGCTGCCGGCATTCTGCTGGAAAATATATCTCCTACCCGTCTTCTTTCTTCTCCTCCTTGGCAACTGGTGAGGCCTGAAGTTGACCAAACTCTGACAAAGTTTAAGAAATCAGAAACTAATGAATTACAATATAAACAAGAATATAATCAATTAAAACTAAAATATAGTACATACAAATCCTTATTTACAGATGGGTCCAAGGACGGTGGCGCGGTGGCATGTGTCACTGTCATTGGATCCAGAACAATATGTTCTAGAATACCGGTTAACAGTTCCATTTTTACAGCAGAAGCAAACGCCATATTAACGGCTTTTCAATATATTCAAAGACACACCAAACATAAACAATACATAATCTTTTCCGATTCTCTTTTGTGCCTTCAGGCTATTAAAAATCCACTTTTAATAGAAATTATTGAATTGTATAATGAGCTTGCTACTGTCCAATGCGACATCGTATTTTGTTGGTTACCCAGCCATGTTGGCATTTCTGGAAACTAAATGGTTGATCTTGCCGTTAAGGCAGCACTCAACAAATCTCTGACACCAGTTCTTATTCCATACTCCGATATCAAATCTAGCATTAGAACTTACATCCGTGATCTGATGCAGAAGAAGTGGGACACCCAAGTAGGTATCAATAAGTTACATGAAATATAACCCTATATTGGTTACACCTTCTTGGGTTGTCAGTCCAGATTTGAGGAGGTCATTATGCGGCGATGTCGCATTGGCCATACGCTTTATACTCGCAAATACTTGTTAAGAGGTGAAACTCCTCCGTTTTGTATCCCTTGTGATGAGAGAGTCACCGTCAAGCAGATCCTGCTTGACTGTGTTGAATTTTCCGTCATATGGGATAAATACTTCAATGAGAAAACAGTTAAGGATCTTTTTAACACTTAATTTTCATTTAATTATTGTTTTTTAAAAGAAATTGATTTAATAGATGAATTTTGAATATTATGTTCTGTAGATAGATGTATTTTAATGATTGGTAGTTTGGATGAGTAACGTAGATTGTTATTTTCTGTACCCTCCAAGGGGGTTAAAGTATTGTAAAACTATTGTCCACCTGAGAGGGTAAGTAAGTCCCAAAATGTTCAAAGTCAATTTAAACTTGCCAGGATTTTAAACGGAGTATTCTTGCCATTTTAATTTTGGCTCACATTTCTTACAATCGCCAGCAGCTGAAGGGATGGTGTAAATCAAGCTAGCGTCCATGCAGGTAGCAAAGGTACTGTAAGTCCCCATTGTCCCTGGTTTGGTGACCCGTGAAGATCCGGGGGTAGAATAGGTCTTCAGCAACCCATGCTTGCCACAAAAGACGACTATGCTTGTCGTAAG
>VKKT01001131.1:52162-63659 GCA_008038995.1 Haliotis laevigata
AAAAACACAATTAAGACACGATGTTGTCGCCATTACGTCGGCCTGTTTCAAGGAACATCTGCCTTCATCAACCGTTATCTCACATTGAACCGGAGGATAACTAAAAAACTATATCCATTATTCTACGAAGTCTTTCCTGATAGTACATCAAAAGAAATAAAAATCCACTCGGACAGCTTATAAAAAGAAAACGAAATAAATGCACACACTTGATTTGACGTGTATTTTCTTCAATCCACTGAGGAACAATAAGAAAAAAAACAATTTCATAACTGCGGTAAATTGACAATCAAACATCTGAAACAATATATCATGTAGGTTTTTCTTAGAAAAGTCAATGCTGAAACGACACACCATCTTCAAGTTCTGAAATATCCTATTTGACCTCCAGACAAGCATTGACACCATGCCTCATCAATGATGTTATTTTAAATATATACAACTTCAGTTTGAAATTACCAAACTGACAAAAACATGTCGTCGTTAGAAAAACACGTGGTAAACACACACGTCGACGGAAGGCGTCTTAAGTGATACTCAGCAACTACGTGAAAATATCATCAGCGTGGTAACGAATAGGTTGGCGTTAACAGAATTGTTGATGGATGTTCTTACAGTTTGTGTTCTATTCGAAATAAGTAAAAGGGCACCTGTCCGATTTTCTCATATGACTTTTGTTAATCTGCTATGACTAGTGGGTGTTCCCTCTGTGTGTATTCTTGTGGTGAGTGAGTGAGCTTAGTTTTACGCCGCACAATATTCAAGCTACATGGCGGCGGTCTGTAAATAATCGAGTCTGGACGTCAAAATCCAGTGATCACCAGCATGAGCATCGATCTACGCAATTGGGAACCGATGACATGTGTCAACCAAGTCAGCCAACCTGATCCCGTTAGTCGCCTCTTACTACAAGCATGGGTTACTGGAGATCAATATTCTAACCCGGACCTTCACAGGTATATTTTCTTTGAGCAAAGCCAAATACATAGTGCAAGTAAATAATGAATGGTATTATTTACAGTTCACTGAAGACCATGAACCCACGTCCACGACTCCGATGTAATTCTCGAGGGTCATGCGGTTAGAGCGGCGATGTTGAGTTAAGCTTATAAGGAGTAGAACTTCATTGGAATTTCTTGTGCTGTGTGCGTCCCAAATGACGAATGTCAATTCGACCTGAGGAGTCAGCTGTGCTATAAAGGATATATATGTATATTTTTTGTGATGGTACTAAATTCCACAGCAAACGTAACATCCCCGATTTCCCAATCCCTAGACCTTCAATTCTCAACAGCCAAACACCCCACCCCTCAGTTGTAATCCCCACAATACATACTTCGGAGTCGTAAATACTTCACTTTCTTGAATAGTTTAATCAGCGTACCAACTACGAATATATTTGGGTTCTCGCACCACATTGCAGAGTCCCATATACCTCTTAAAATCTACCCCTTAAATCCCGCCAAGAAAGTTAGCAGCGGGTTTATTTTAGCAGCGGGTTTATTGTTTTTAAAAGTTACACTACAGGCACTGTAGTTCCACGCCCAGTTGCCACCTGTTTGCCACGTGTTTGACACATGTGTACATTTAATACAATCATTTCAGAATTTGACGTTTGTGAGAATAAAACATCACTGAAAACTCTCTCTTCAATATAAAAAGAACTTTCTGGTTCCACCCTTGCTCATAAATCCGTATAGCCCATCAGTCACTGTGTTCTATTTTGACACATATGTGAACGAGGTTCTTGTAAAAAAGATAAACTTCATTTTACAAGTAAATTGTTTTCATCGCTATCGCCCGACATCTATAAACTTGAGTTGCGAGAGTGACAGTAGTTGATTTCATGGAATCGACATATGCATCACAAGACAGCAAGGTCGCTGAGAATTTTTACGTGACGTTGTTTAAGAGATTACATACGACCTCATCTGAAACTTTATTTCAGTTATGACGCACCTGTCTACACTCCGTTAAACTAAGACCGTTTCCATTTCAGGGTTAGACCACCTCCGAGTCGCTTGGGATAGATTATTACCAGTTGTAACGATGGTTTGGTTTCTTTGTTCTTTAACGAGCATCGGTCTGTGCAATTGGATACGATGACATGATTGTGTCAAATAAGACAGAGAGCATGACCACCCGATCCCATAGTGGAATCTACACAGAAAAATGATACTTTCTTATCCTGCGCTCGGCCTTATGGGTGTATGATATTTGCAGGCTCGAACAGTGTACTGTGTCTTAGGGAGTGAGTGAGTATGGTTTTAAGGCACTGTCAACAATATTGCAGCAATATTGGGGAAATGGGCTTCACACATAGTACTATGAGGGGAACTGAACGTGACGAACAAGCGATATAATCACTTCGCAACCACAACCCGCCATGTCACCTTGAAGAAGTTGGAAAGCTAGTAGACGCTTACCAATCTAATTGTGATGACAGAGATAGAAACATAACTCTCCGCAGCGAGACCCGAACCCAAATATATGAAGCATGGTCATGCATACTTGACGCGTTCTTGTTTAAGTTGATTGCCTGGAAATTATCGCGAACAAAGGGGCGCGGTGGGCGAGCTGGCTAAGGCGCCAGGCTAGTGAGGTTGAGGTGTCGGGATGAAGTCCACCTGTGGCCGGGTGTAAAAACCTTGGAGTCAACTTTGTGTGCAGACTCTTTCAGTGTTGTCAGAACCCCTAGTGTACAGTACACAACCCTGTGAACTAAAAATAAACACGAATGTTGGCCACATGAATATGTGCAAACACCTAGTTGCGGGTACAGCAACGTGCAGTGAGCTTGGACAAAGTACTGTGACTATGTGTCCCAGTCCAACAGCTGTTAATGGGTACCTCGTGAGGATGGAAAAGCCACAATAACTCGGTGCGCCTAGTGGCTGCAAGAGTTGTATACTCCCCAGGGAGTTGAGATTGATAATACGATGTGCCGTTGAGATTGACCTCCAATGATCGAGGGGAAAAAAGGTACCAGCGCCTTGAGCATGCACTAGTTACCTGGATATGTGCGCTATATAAATATTCTATATTATTATTATTAACGAGCTACACAGCTACAATAAGGAACACGTTTTTATGGATAACAACTTCTTTATTTCGTTATCCATAAAAACGTGTTCCTTATTGTACGTCTCAAATTCTAAAAATGCCACTCAAACGAGCTACACAGCTGTCTCACATTATGCGTGTTACAGATATGCTGTTGAGGCAATGAGGCGAATCTCAACACACTGGAAATTAACACACGAGAGATACATCGTTACACATCTGCCACTGATGTCCCCTAGTCAAAAAGTGAGAATGTCAATGCGCAACTTTAGCATGTGTTCCAACAATACCATGGCGCAGGCAATAAGAGATGTAGTGAGTGTGTTTAGTTTTACGCTGCTGTTAGCAATATTCCAGCAATATCACGGCAGGGGACACCAGAAATGGGCTTCACACGTTGCACCCATGTTGAACATCGAGCTATGGCCTAGTCCAGAATATCCCCGGGGTGTAAACTAGGCTAGCGCACGGGGGACATATAATCATTAAATCGGGTAGCTGATGGTCACTTCGGTCTTTACTCTACAAAGAAAAAATATATCTTTTTTAGAAATAAATAAGTTTGGTGTGTTTAACGTGAGGACATACAACAGACGCATGCCCATCCCTATCCTTTTCGTCTACGCCTCTTCCGTACCCTCCAATAAAGGCAAAATTATTATCGTATTTCGTTGAAATATAAAATATTATAGATATAAAGGCCAGTTTTAAATATTCAACGTATTAATTAATATGTAATTTGTTTAATGATCTGTGAAGGAACTGGTTTTACTCAATGCAAGTGTATCAGTGACCGCTAAACAAAGTGTATTAAATTTAGAAAACATTTCCTGGTAAAGGGTCTGTCATTTATACATGCCACCTACAACATGTAGGTTTTAAGTAACATAATATCCTTGATATAAATCCAGTAGTTACGATTGAAATGTCAGAAGCTATCGTGACAGAACAATAGCGATTTTTTTATACAGTAATAGAATATTTACTGTGGACGGAAAGCCGAAGAATGCTGTAAAACGAAATTGCTGTAATTGTATCCGATCCTTTTGGCATAGCTACTCACATACATACCTGTAACGTTTATGTCACTAGGCAACCAACGTAATGTATTTGTCACTAGGCAACCAACGTAATGTATTTGTCACTGGGCAACCAGTGTAATGTATTTCTCACTAGGTAACCAACGTAATCTATGTGTCACTAGGCAACCTGCGTAATGTATATGTCACTAAGCAAATTCAGTAATGTTTGAGTCATGCCTCCAGGTAACTCCCATAATGCCTCTATCACGTGTCAACCTCCGTGGTGTATGAGGCAACTTCCGTAATGTCTGTGTCACAAGGCAACCTCCGTGACGTCTGTGTCACTCGGCAACATCCGTGACGCCTGTGTCACAAGGCGACATCCGTGACATCTGTGTCACAAGGCGACATCCGTGACGTCTCTGTCACTAGGCAACCTCCGTGACGTCTGTGTCACAAGGCAACTTCCATGATATCTCTCTGTCACTAGCAACCTCCGTGACGTCTGTGCCACAAGGCAATTGCAACCTCCGTGACGTCTGTGTCACTAGCAACTTCCGTGACGTCTGTGTCACGAGGCAACTTCCGTGACGTCTGTGTCACCAGCAACCTCCGTGACGTCTGAATGACAAGACGACATCCACTATATCTGTCTCATCAGGCTTACGTCTAATGTCAGCCTCACAAAGCAACCGCCTTACTCTCCATGGTTTCCGACCTACGTGAACATAAAACAGCTAGCGTCATTATTACAAACTTAATGCCGGCGTCCAATTTGGACATAAACTGAAACGACCGCCATCAAACTTGAGTCGTACATTTCTGCCACGACAGGCCAACAGAATACGTCCAGTGACAGTCCATTAACAAAGGCTGGTTAGAGCTTATGAAGGATATCCGATGTTATTAGCTATAAAGCAGGCCAGTGACTGTAAAAGATTCCATCCCCTGGGAACTACAACTCCTTTACTGACTTCCGTGACCCAGTCCAGCCATTGTTCCCCCGCCCACGGCGATCAAGGGCAAGAGCAAGGTCCTGCGCTGAAGTGAAGTCATATTTTATAGTATACATAAGTATAACAATAATCAAAAAGGAGTTTAAAACTCTTGTTAATTTCAGCTCAGAGCTGAGGCAATTTATACTTGTCAAAAAGACTTGATTTGGAATCCTTTCATAATATATTTTCCAGCGTTTTGGAAACATTCTCATTATTTCTGAGATACTGAACATCATTGGAAGGACAGCCTACCTTGATTATGTGTTTGGTCCGCTGAACAAAAGCATTGACACACAAGTCCTGATCAATAAACGTGACTGGTATACACTCTTCTCATACATTCAAGTGAGTGAGTGAGTTTAGTTTTACGCCGCTTCTAATAATATTCCACCAATATCACGACGGGGGACACCACAAATGGGCTTCACACATTGTACCCATGTATCTCTCTAAACAATTATTACCGTTTGGAATAAAATTGAGTGAGTATAAATTTACACCGCTTTTAGCAATATCACGGCGGAGAACACCAAGAATGACGGCATCGAACCGGGGTCTTCGGCGTGACAAGATAACTCTTTACCACTCGGCTAATCCACCGCCACATTTCGTATTAACGGGTGAATTTGTGATAGATCGAACTGAAGAAGAGTTGAAGCAACCAATTACGGTACCTCTACTTCTAACTCATATCGATGTTCAAACTCTGTTTTGGAAAGGGTTTTCGAAGTTTCAGGTTTGCAAAGTTATAGAATGCCTTCTGAAACTGCCTGAAAGACGGCAATTGAAGAGTTCCAATATTGTTTGGCAGTATCACGCCACACATATTGTCAAAAGGCAGCACTGTGGTTTTAGAACTTTATCAAGAGAGGCAGATGGCGGCCCACAAACATATACACTCATGAGAGGAGGCATGTGAACACAACCGGTGTTGGAGAACCAATATCAGTATCAATATTAACAACGTAGCCTTTTTATTCCCAGTAGGACCTGCAAAATGACACGTTCTTAACTTGTGAAATTCAAAATGTTTGGCTAACCACTATATTTAAAACAAACGTTAAATCTATAATACAAAATCCATTTATGAAATTCAAAAACGACATGTTTACTTAATGTATTTTAGCAAAAAAGGAATATTATTTGATTTAAACTGTGGGTTTCGTAATAACGCAGGCATGTTATCCTGTGGTATTTAATGAAATGAGCAAAAATGATGTTCTTCGGGTTTTCATTTTTTAACATTTTTTTTTAAATTGAAGATCGAAAAAATAAATAGCAGCTATTTGACGGCTGTCTGTAAATACTCTGGTCCAGACCAGACAATCCTATGATTTACATCTTGAGCATCGATCTCCGCAATTCTATGTGAATCAACCAAGTCAGCGAGCCTGACCACCCGATCCCGTTTGTCGCCTCTTACGACAAGCATGGGCTACTGAAGACCAATTTCTGTTCCAGATCTTCGCAAGTTGAGACAAGTCTGGGATGCTGAAGACCAGTTCTAACCCTGATCGTCAAGGGGGAGACAGCCATGGGTTGCTGAAGACCAGTTCTAACCCGGATCTCCACAGGTGGACACAAGCATGCGTTACTCAAGACCAATAATAACCTGGATTATCACGGAAGAGACAAGCAAGGGTTTTCTGAAGACCAATTCTAACGCGGATCTTCACGGGTCGGGACATTCCAGGAGACGAGTGCGCTCTAATTACCTTCATCAGCAGTTGAGGCCAGTTGAACAGTTGGATGGCATCCAAGTAGGATTGTCAATTACACTCATCCTGACAAATGTTTTACTTGCGATGTGCAAGATGGAGCCCAGCTTACTTCCGATACCAGATTTCCGGTGACAAGCGTATATTCAAGAACCAGTTCTGGTTCCACATTGCGCTACCGCCAAATATGACTTTACTAGACCGGACCAAGTGTACAGCCATGCTTGGCTGTTACAGCTGTTGACAGTCGTAATAGTTGGCTAATTTGGGGATGTTTTTTATAAATTTGAAAGGATTGTCGGATCTATTTTGTCAACTGACAACCATGAGGCCATTCGAAAAGGCATGAAGTGTTGTTTGTCACGGGAAGTCCTAAGGTCTCACGAAGTGCCGTGACATACTTGCGAGCCCTATAATTGTTCGCAAACCATTGCACTAGGTTATGTTTGTTTTAAACATATTTTATTCATTCAAGAAAAGGATTGGGCACAAGTTATCCAACTTAGAAAAGCCCTCTCCAGATAATTACACAATTCATCTTACAACAAAGTACACAAGCGACAGACATAGGCCAGGATATGTACAACAGATGTTAACTGAGAAAGCGTTTTGTTTGAGAGATTAGATATGTACATATTTGAAAACATTCTAGGTTATGTTAGTTCATAGAAACATAAAGCTAAAGGAAAGATAATCCCTTGAAGTATATTCATAAGCATTTTCATTATGAAATATAGTAATAAACATCGATATATTTTGTTGATTATATACCGTTGGACATAGAAATATTTCTGCTAAGTGATGGCGATGTTTTAAAATCGAACTAGACCGAAATTTCCATTGATTGATATTATGAACAACCTGTGGTTAACAGATTGTTTCTCGAGACTCGTTCAAGTTGTTAAAAGCGAGGAATGTTGTTCGCGGTGTTGTCTAGTCCAGACTCAGTTATTTTCATTAAGTCACATTTTATCTTAACCAACAAACAAACAAAACAACACGAGCTATTACAGACGTTTCGTAAAAATGGGCGCAAAACATGATTCACTCATTCGCCCACTCCCTGACCACACTGGGTGCTCTTGAGTGAGTGAGTGAGTTGATTTTACACCGCTTTCAGCAATATGCAAGCTACATCACGTCGGGGCACACCAGGAATGGGCTTCACACATTGTTACCCATGTAGGGAATCGAACCCGGGTCTTCAGCATGACGAGCGAACGCTTTAACCACTACTCTTCCTCACCTCCCCCGGGGTTGTTAAAAGATTATGTCGACAAATTCCGGAGGTCCTTGTTACAAGTAGGAACATGACACGCATATTTATAAGAAACGACAACAGACTTTCCCTCTTCAGGACGGAAACGAAACCGTCACAACCAACACTAGTGTGTCATTATGAGCGACATCGCTCCTAGCATAACACTTTTCGTTGTCTTTCAAACATTTCGTGAATGAGCCAATTACGACTGCCAGGCTTAATCTACCGTCTGAAATTACTTTCAGATGATTAGGCCGCGTTTAGTCCAGTTATTTAAGGATAACGTGAGCAAGGAAGATGTACTGATGTTATCAAAAGTTGAATCAAATTTGACCAAGGACTACCTTTTTGTTGCATAACTCTCCGTGTAAACCAACTGCTATCGCATATTCCCTGTGTTTGGTGATTTTATGTTCTATTTTATTAAAAAAGAAAGACTATTAATTTGTTCCCAGTACAGTAACTCCCTATGGTGTGTATCGTGCATTTCTCTGTAGCTTCATGTCTTTATAAAAGAAATATATTGTTTAAAATTAAATATACAATTATTAGTTGTTCATAAAGCCCTAAATATAAAATCTAAGAAGCAAGTATGACTGAAATGTGTGACCCGGATATATATCTACCAAACATTTGGAACAGCTTCTGGTGTGTAATCTTTAGACATATAGCCTTTCATCTCGATGTATATGTCACAAAAGCACAGTAATGTTGCTGGGAAAACTTAAGACCTAACCTCAGTGAGTATCTGCTTGTCAATGGATCGACTATATCAAATATATGAATACCTGACAAAAGAGCAAAATACTTCAAGTAACGACATTGAAGTGAACGCCCCCAGCCTCTACTATGTAGTCGAGAATCAGTTAAAGTCTGCACTACCTTACATTTTTCACTTAAATAAAAGTAAATGTCAGCCGAGGTATTAATTGGTTTTACGTTTCGCCTCCAGGATAGTGTGTGGCGTAAGTGTCACTGTCACATTGTCATGCTCCAATCTTCAGCTCATATACAAACAACGATGTTGTTCCTTTCCAAACACAAGCTAATGGGACCTTGTCCTTGCAAACATAGCTTAAATGAGTTCTCGTCTTCCGAAGACAAATTCAGTGCAGTAAGGTGATTTTCTGCGGGAAGCTGATTGGGGTAAGATAAAAATATATATTGTGAATGTTTGATAATGATTTTGAGCTCTCTGTCTTGAAATTGGTTTCCCTTTTTGAAAGCTTGCCATCAACGACATACCAATGAAATTCGATTTCACTTCTTGATTCACAGAAGGAAGACTCAGCCCTGACATTCATTATCTTTCATCATCTTACACAGGAAACAAACATTCGAAAATAGATTCCTTTAATAATCTCTCAGATATACAAACATTATTCATGTAGTAAGAGAGCTCACCATAAGCTTTAACAGATTACATACATTCGAAATTGTGTTCATGCATTTGATGATTTCCTTAGATGTGTCCAAATAGACACTGGACAAACATGTAGTGAATATATATACTCAAATAATCTTCTTTGGCAAGATGAGTTTCGAAGGAGATGTACATAACACAACACATACGTAACTATTCACTAAAATACGAAAAACACGATCATAGTCGTTTGAACATATCTGACAAAGTCAAAACCTTCCACATCTAAAAATATTTAAATTTCCGTATACGACCCTGTATTTAACCCACATTGTTTAAAGAGTACAAAATTTATTGCTTTAGTAACACCTTCGAAAGTTTTTCTCCTTTTATCAGTGACCAGTGATATATGATGCCGTTCCTTACTTTCACATCTATTATATCCAAGGTTCAGCTGATCATTTGCCTTGCATACTAATAGAAAGAAACATTAAAATATTTTTGTCTGACTCTAGATGATTATCAATGGAGGGTCCCCTTTCATTCACGAGTTGACATCGTTTGGAGCATTTTTGGGACGTTTTATCAAGCAAGGCCTTGTTGAGTAAAATGTAATATATATTTCAAGATGCAGAGAAGCCAGATCTATGTTAGCAGCATCATGTAGACAATTCTTCAACAAATATGATTCGACATTTTATGGCTGTTGTTTGCTCTTAGCGTCATCAAAGTTTTCAGAACTCACACTTACATTCAAACCACGCAAACGGATGTCCACTTAATGTATCAACGAGTCTTTGTCATTTTAAAAACAAAATAGGATATATGTTCTGTGACAACATGGCAAAGGTGGTCAAGTAATATCTTAGTAGTAAGAATGATTGAAGTGCGTGACCCGGACCAATCACGTATATATCCATCCAAGTGAGTGAGTTAGTGAGTCTAGTTTTACACCGCACTCAGCAATATTCCAGCTATATCCAGTAAATAATCGGATCTGGACCAAACAAGCCAGGGATCAACAGCATGAGCATCGATCTAAGCAATTTTGATACGATGACATGGGTCAACCCAGTCAGCGAGCCTGACAACCCGATCCCGTTAGTCGCCTCTTACGACAACAAGCATGGGTTACTGAAGATCAATTCTAACCCGGATCTTCACGGGTCATATATCCACCAAGGTTTGGTACAACATTTGGGCCTAGATTTAGGCCTAGTCCTAATTAAGTGCCATACCTTAACATTAACTTACGACTAAGAAAGCGCTTGGAGAGCACTTAGAGAGCGCTTATAGAGCTTCGAAAGTCTAGGCCCTGGTATGTAATTATTGCAAGTATCACATTGATAGAATAAATATGAATAAAAATATTGAAATATGAATATAATAAATATCGAAATAATTGCTAACTTGTAAGTTTATACCGATCTATATCGCACTGAAGTAAAGGGTTAATATATTTCACAAGTAAACCAATTGCACCTGTAAAGCGGATTCTATTTTCTACATATTAAGGCCTTAAAATATGAGGTATGGTTCTGATGAAAGCAGTCTCAAAAAAGGGTGGATAGATGTTAAGTTGATCACGAAAGGGAAACATCAGTTTGCGCTGAACGATTTTGATTTAAACCATAGTTATGATCACAAAACTAAACTTTTTTAAATTAAGGTACCGGAACGGTGGGGTAGTCTAGTGGGTAAAGCGTTGGCTCGTCACGCCGAAGACCCGGGTTCGAATCCCCACATGGGTGCAATGAGTGAAGCCCATTTCTGGTGTCCTCCGCCGTGATATGGCTGGGAATATTGCGAAAAGCGGCGTAAAACCAAACTCAGTCAGTCAGTCAATAAATTAAGATACCGGTTCTAAGAAAAGAAATATTGCAATACTTATCGTTTGAAAAGTGTATTGCGGAATATAAAAAACTGTAATGACGTGCAGTCCTACAGATGAACGAAACTCTCCACAGTGAATATATAAAGCAGTACAGGTCCAAACTAAAAATCATGGTCATTATATTAATAATAGTGATTTCGATGGTAGCAACAGAATTAGTAGTAGTAGTAGTAGTAGT
>VKKT01001131.1:95181-106108 GCA_008038995.1 Haliotis laevigata
TTATTATTATTATTATTATTATTATTATTATTATTATTATTATTATGTTTTAATAACGTTTTTAACTGCCAGGAAACGGTGGATTTTGCATGTGTTCGCATGTTCGAATGGAAACTTTTTTGAACAATGAAGTCTCTGGATAACGAGGAAATTAAATCCACATGGGAATGCAAGATATTAGTCAACTTTTGGGCATTAATTTTGATGTAGATCTTCACTCAATGATAAATATCAGTTATACAGAAAACCTGAAAAAATAGACAAGGAGATGAAAATGTGGCCCTTAAGATCGCTTACACCAATGGGGAGGAATGTTGTTCTGAAATCACTGCTTTTACCAAAAATGAATGATCTTTTTTCTTCTATACCCACCCCACCAAATGACAAAATATACGTACTAAAAAAGAGATGTTTTAACTTTATCTGGCAGGGAAACAGAGACAAGGTCCAAAGAGCAGTAGTGACTTCCAGTTTAAAATATGGAGATATTAATGTTCCAATTATAAAAAATACTTTCAAAGCACAAAAGTTTATGTGGATTGAATTAGGATACATTATGGAAATATAATACTTCAATATACATTTCAAACATGTCACGGCTATGGACGGCTGATGGAGAATATGTTATCAAAAAATATACCACCGAAAATCACAAATATATTTTGGATAGATGTACTGAAAGCATGGTCAGAGTTTATAAACAATGGCCACCAAAAGGTATCTGAGGGAAAGGATAAAATAAGCCAATCAATATGGTGTAATTATAGCATCTTAATAGAAGGAAAACCGGTTTGTTTCAAGAAATGGGAGGAAAAGAGAATTCTATTTCTGAGTCATATTATAAATCAATATGGTATCATTCACTCCTTTGAATATATTAAAAGCAGTTTCAATATTGACACCAATTTCCTTGACTACCTCAGCATCAAGAATGCAGTACTTCACTTCTTCGTGTAAACAGACACGAGAGTCGGTGCGGCACCTATTGTTTGAGTGCAGTTTTGTAAAGGGGTGTGGACGGAACTGTCCTCATGGCTCGAAACATTTGGCGAAGGTCAAATTGAATTAACACTGGAAAATATATTATTTGGTTCTAAGGGAAAAAATAACAACCCTCAAAACATTATCTGCCTAATTGTAAAGAAGAACATTTACACTATGAGCAGAACAGATGTCAAATCTAACTTTAATCAGATCAAAAACGAGATCGGAAGATTCAATAAATCATGTAAATTTAATCTCTTTCACACGTGGACATTTTGGTCATCTCTCCACACTCTCCTAGCAGAATAATATGTAATATGCAAAGATTACCTAGACGTATTGTGGTCCCAGATAAAAGGATTATAAGATGATGTACTATTATTTGTCAGATACTATCATTACTCAGATAATGATTATTGTACACCAAGATGATTGTGACTGGAAAACTGGTTGTAGGTCTGTATGTACTTGATTGCCTGTTATAGGTAAAATGTATATCTCGGAATTCACGGCGTACTATTGTTAATCAGATATTATCAATCCTCAGATAATGATTACACTACACTTCCACGGTGACTGTGACTTGAAGGCTGGTTTGTGGGTATGTATATATTTGATACAGATTGCCTGCTATATGTAACTACAGACTGCCTGCTATATGTAACATGTACCGCTTGGAAATATTGTCATACTATTATTTATCAGATATTATCAATCCTCAGATAATGATTATTGTACACTCCCAGGATGACTGTGCCTTGCAAGCTGATTTGTAGGTATGTATGTATTTGATACAGATTGCCTGTTACATGCAACATGTATTTCTTGGAAATAATGATATACTATTATTATTCAGATAACGACTACTGTACATTTTCATGATCACTACGAGTAAAGGAGTGGTTTGTAGGTACGTTTGTATTCCATACAGATTGCCCGTTGTATGCAAAATGTCTCTCTTGGAAATAATGGAGTACTATTATTAACCGGATATTATCATAAACTCAGATAATGATTAATGTACACTTCCATGATGTCTATGACTTGACAGCTGGTTCCTAGCTGCGTATGTATTCAATACAGCTTGTCTGTTACATGTAATATGTATCCCTTGGAAATAATGATGAATTACTCATGATTAGATAATGAATACTGTTCACTTGCATGACCACTGCGACTTAAGTGCTGGTATGCTTGTATGTATGCATGTATTCGATATAGAGTGTCTGTTGTATGTAACATGTTTCTCTTGGAAATAAACACATAAAAAAAATAAAAAGATACTAATCGGAATAGGGAATTGCACCGGACCTATCATCTACGAGCATACCACAGAACCTTTGGAAAGTTTTTCCGAAGTTTTCAATACTGTTACCAGTATAGCAAAACACTGGGTACGTAAGGTCCAAAACGCAACTACAATATAAAATATATCACTATCGAATTATTATTTCTTGCTTGGGGCGGTGGGGTAGCCTAGCGGTTAAAGCGTTCGCTAGTCGCGCTGAAGACCCGGGTTCAATTCCCCCATTTCTTGTGTTCGTGATATTACTGGAATATTGCTAAAAGCGGTGTAAGACCTAACTCACTCACTCACCTTTTCAGCGAGGGCAACGCTTTGAATGATTGACGTTGAAACATAGGTTGTGCAAGTAGAGCTTGACAAAAGTCATTTATATAGTGAAGATTCCCCACATGGGTACAATGTGCCAAGCCCATTTGTGGTGTCCCCCGCCGTGATATTGATGGAATATTGGTGAGAGCGATGTTAAACCATGCTCACTAACACTAACAAAAATTCGTCTGGAAATCTAAACTGAATTCACACTTCTTGTGGTTCAGGGAAAACTCTCACCATTGTATCTGTAAAGTGGAAATGTCATATTTAAAAGCTAAAACTTTGATATGTTGTTTAAAAGGTGGCACACATGTTCATGTGGCTGAAAACATGCCCTTTTCTTTCTTACTCTTGTAATGTATATAATGTGAGAAGAGAGAAAAACAGATAATAATGTCTTGAATGTCAAAAGATGAAACATGAACTACAATAAGACTTTGAGGATTTCAACCTTTCTGTGTTTCAGACTTAATCGTAATTGAGTTTAGTATAAAATGTCAACGACAGTTAATAACCAATCTCAATTATCCAACGTAATGGCAAAATAGCTTTGAACAAATAAATTAATAGATTACTGAGAGTCAGAGATGACTCTTGCTGTTTCCGATAAAGATAATGCTTCTTTAGTAAGGTGTTCGAGCTTAGCAGAAAGACTACATTTTCGAACTTTGGCAGTAAGTGAGGATGAAACTGAACCATATGTTATGTTCATGTTGTACGAAGTCATCTCGGTCAAAGACTTACTCTTGTTCTAACGTATGTTCACCCTTCGAGCCAAAATTGCCCAGATGCATACCTTGTCATCGAGTGTCCTAAATTTTATTTAATATCACAATTATTTACGTACTATATACTACTGAAAACAGATTTTCAGAAAAATAAAGTCTGAATTTTTCATTTACAAAGTATCGCATTTGAAGTCACGCAGAGTACACAACTACCCTCTGAGCATTGATCACGTTGGAACTGTTTGCTACTCAGTAGTAAGGAAATGAACAAGCTGTTGCATATCTTGAAGGGGTGGATGATTCTCTCTGCCTTGCCTGCCATGTATGTCCCATAGATGCTCAATTGTCTCCATGTCAAGTGGGTGTACCCTCGCAATCCATCCGTCCGTTTGGGTTCCCTTACCTTGATGTTGGCACAAGGCTCACTGCAACGCCTGTAAAGCAGAATCCGGCCATCACTGTGTTTCGATGAGAACCTTGACACGAGTGTAAATCGAACTCCTGTACACTGCTTCCGTGTTCCAATGAACATGAAATGTGCCCAAGCGTTTCTGCTAATTCTATGGCTAAACACGACAGGTATTACAGCTTGACATCTAGATGTTGCTCTCTGAAGCGGTTACTGATGGTCTGATCACTCACTGTGGTGCCAGTTGCAGTTCTAAGCATTCCTCACAGACACCTTGTAGTGACCGTCCGCTTCTTCAACGCTTTTACAGCAAGGTAGCGGTCTTCTCCTCTTGGTGTGGTTCAAGGACGTCCAGACCAATGTCGCTCATGAACTGTTTGGGTTTTCTGAAGTACCATGCAACCTGTGAATGTCAGATAAGCTGACATGAACAATGTGTGCACTTTATCCCATCAGCACTCCTTCATTCAACCGTTGTAAGCCATCGTTAAGGCATATTGCAAAAATGACCATGGTTTCACCATCTTAGACCTTTTAAACACATTTTGGCAGGAACTTCTCAAGATGCTGCTGCTGAACGTGGCGTGAGTTTGTAATTCAGACCAATTTTTTTTAAAGAACACCATTCAACAACAGCCATAAGTTTGTAAACACTTAGCACCAAAGAACATATTTAGAGCCTTCAATATTTTTCATGACCACCCGTGACAATCCTGATTGCTCCTGGACCCGATATCACATGTCATGGAGGATCAAACACAAGACACCAAAAAAACTGTTTCCTAAAACTATTTAGCAGCATGTACGTTTAATACGTTTAAGAATTACATGAAAGCACAGACCCGTGTCATTAAAAATGGAATACGACGATTTTAATTCTTTGAATTTCATGAATACTAATAAATGATATGTTTGTAGTAGAACGAGTGTACACACATAAACTCCACAAAACCATAAAAACACACACAAAAACTATTAAACTATTCTGATCATGTGTTCATGAACAACTACAAATACAATGGTGTGGGCAAAAACATAGGGAAAAGGACAATTAAGTGACATGCGTGTTAAATTCCTGTGGAAGACCGACGTGAGGTGATGGCTGTAGAGTGAGTGAGTTAAAATTTGAAGTCACATGGGCAGTTTTCAGCCATATTGTGACTATATCAAGTTATATATTTATAATAATTGTAGGTAAGTTATAAAAACCTGTCAGCAAAGGGCAGTAAAACAATTAGTTTATCACAGATGAAAATTTAAAAACTAGTAATTAAATGTGAAATATTTTAACTATACAAGACGATACAATATAAAAACAAGCTATAGACTGCCAACAACTGAAGGTAAATCACCATACTATGAACCATGGGGACTTACAATACATTTGCTTTCTGCATGGGCCCCAGCTGGATTTACACCATCCCTTCAGCCATTGGCAATTTCAGATGATCTAGCCATAAATTAAAATAATATGATTAATAATAGTAGTAGGTTTAAATTAACTTTGAATATTTTGGGATTGATGGCCGTAGAAGGTCAGATTGGATTCTGTGACTAAGAAAAACTGAATAGTATATTCATGAGAATGTTGGTAGTATGTATTTCATGTTGGGAGCAATTGTTCAAAGAACAGAAGCAATTTCAAAACAGAGAGCTCAAAAACATAATCCAAACATTTCAATGCAAGTTCCATACCAAATCAGCTTCCCGGCAAAGAACGTGCCTTGCTACACGGATTTTGTCTTCGGAAGACGAAACCCTCATTTAGAGCATGTTTAATTTGCAAGGACAAGGTCTCATTAACTTGAAAAATGGAATAACGATGTTGTTTGTACATTGCCTGAAGAGGAGTTGGACAAAATGACAGTTACACCGACGCCATCTTGTCATGATATTTAAGTAACACAATTCCTATCACACTTCATCCTTGGTCAAGCTCCTGAGGGCGAATCATGAAACCAATTAATGCCTGCATTGACATTTACTGTTTATTAAGTTAAGGGGCAAGCTGGTACAGGCTTTAATGGGTTCTTATAACATTGAAGAGACGCTCATTTACTCAGGGTAGTGATTTCCAGCACACATGTTGAACTTCGTCATTGGAAGTGCGTCCACAATTACTTGGCAATTGATCCAAACAAGCAGATTCTGTGCATACAAACATTACAATGCTTCAGTGTCACGTGACAGTTGCTCAGGTGTCTGGTAAGAATTACGCAAAACTAAAGCTTATGAAGGTTGTAATTATTAATTTTATCTGTCGGTCACAGATATATAGGATGCAATTACGTAACTGTATTTGTTCACGTCACTGGTTTGAATTGTGTAGCGGCCATAAAATTTCCGAGTCCCGTGCTGGGATTCGAAGCAGGGACCTTCTGATCAGAAGTCGGACGCCTTGTCCACATGACCAAACAGGTTAACCCCTGTCAGCAAGCTGACAAGGTTAGGATGTCATCTGTGGGATGACTCCACGCCCTGCTACAAATGCATGAACCGCTTCTTTTGTAATTTCTGTTGTCTACTAGATATTATAGTTATAACATCACAACCTTGATGGATTTTAACGTATTTGTCCGTTTTTGTGTTTCTGTAATTCTTCCAGGTGAACAAGTGACTTGCCTGAGCATTTGCTTGTGACGGGTTCAAGATGGTCATATTCTTTCCAAGAAGTTGTGATCAAGGTTACAACATTGAAGGATGCAGCAAAGCTTTCAAAACTTTTGGGGGGCTGAAATGTGGAGGAGATTTGCAAATTTGAAACACCAATGACAAAATTATATCCGACGCAATTCCCAGTTTTGACTTACACTAAGTCAGGCTCGCTGACTTGGTTGACACATGTCATTGTATCCCACTTAAGTAGATTAATCCTCATAATGTTATAACCGGATTATGCCTGGAAAGATCCAAGCAATTATATGTTTTACCGTTTGTTTCTCGCACGACAAACGAACTGACAAACAATAAAGGATAGGCTCTAACTTGCTGTAACAACAAGTCAGTTTTTACTTTGTGTTAATGTATCCCGGAGGAATTCAACACTGATCGTATTGATCTTTCTTGTTTCCTTTAGTTAACTTTTCAATTATTTTGTCGCAAAAACGCCAAGGGATACAATTACATCTCAATCTGAGATCATGTTACGAAATACATGTGAAGATAGAAGGTAACCGGGCAATCCATGCTTGTCGTAAGAGGCGACTAACAGCATCGGATGGTCAGGATCGCTGACTTGGTTGACACATGACATTGTATCCCTCTAACCGGATTATCTGATCCCATTCAATTATTTACAGGCAGGTGTCGTATACCTGGAATTGTACTGAACAACAAACAAACCAATGTTTGGAAATGTTAATGGGAACAAGAGACATTTTTCGTTGAAAATGTAAGCATTGCGGTTAATGAGGAAATCCGACACTTTGTAAACTGACAAATGCGTTCAATAAAAACAGGTTGCTCTGCTTTTTGGAAAGCATTGTCAAGCAGATAAATGCAAGTGTTTCAAAGTTCGTCTTGTTCAACAAAGAGTTGATAACTGAAATATGTTGCTTGTTGTGCCGGACTAGATTGGAACCGGTTTCTATGTACGCCTTCGTTACTTGTGACATATTAACAGGTGGCGTTATATATTTATACGTTATGCGATTTCAAAACAGAATTATATACTATCCATCAAACGTTTAGACTCACTAGTGTAAACGTAGCCACCCACTTCAGTCAACTCTTCTTACCAGATTTGGCAAAATATTCCTTATTGATTATTTACACATGAACTGATGTATTGTATAGGGCTGCGCAATATAATCGGTTTACCGGTTCAGACATGTAATCGATACGTATTGCGATACGCTGATCGAAAACCGGTATTTCGACATGCATTCGGCAAACATCGTAACACTCGTTATCTTCGGATATTTCCGTTTTTCACACTGGAGGTATAGTTAAGTTCGGTTTAAAGCTGTGTTCTTAATTTTTGTACACATGTTTCGGAGCTGAATGTTTTTAATCTCAGGCCTTTTGTTTTTTTAGAGTAACCACTGTGTTTGTTCTTTGAGAGGCTTTTTAGAAGTTGTGAAGATGAAGGAAAACTATGTTCTATGGATAGTCAACTTCTTTATTGCAATGAGAGAAACCAATTTCTGGTGTCCTCGGCCGCGATCCTGGAATATTGCAATAATGCTTTTACAAAGTGACCGGAAAATAAGTCCAGACAAATGAACAAGGCGTGGACCAGGCGCCAAATGGCCTGTTTCCCTTGCAACAGATGGTAAGGTACACAGGAACCACAGTTTACCAAGGCTCAATAATGTCTAAACATTTGATTTTTCAACTTTGGTTATAATTATTCCACACGACACATGTATTCAACATCTTTATTCCTGGCAATGTGAGTCATTTGTCACCAAACGTGGTTAGCATATAGCTGCAGGAGCGGTGGGGTATCCTAGTGGTTAAAGCGTTCGCTCATCACGCCAAAGACCCGGGTTCGATGTGTGAAGCCCATTTCTGGTGTCCCCCGCCATGATATTGGTGGAATATGGTTTAAACAATATATATTTTCCTCTGATGACATATCTGTATAATTTTACATAGGACAGGCTTTTGGGGRATTGGCAAACAGGCAAAATAGCCTATGTTAATGCCTCTCCCCACATAATATGGAACATGCACACTCAGACGTCACACGTTAATTAGGAAAACAAAACAAATCAACATTGTTGATGATGGGTACCAAGTGAAGTTTCTTGGACTTAAACTGGTGATAATATTAATGATACTGTCTTAATAGAGTTGTTGAGTATCGTTGTTAGATTTTATATTTCAGTGAATCGATTTGTTTCTTGAATATAACTGTGGACTGATGTTGCTAGATTATTACCTTCAATATCATTAAATCGGCTATCACTGTACAGGATAGTTTTGATATCAAATCCTTTGGTGTAGAAGTATTTGCTTTGTCTCAAATGATTAAAGCGAGGAAACACAAAGCAATAATGTAATGGATCCTCTGTGGAATGGCCACAAGGCCAGGAAGGGTTTTCAGCTAAATGCCTATCAACAAGGTGAGAATTCAAATCGCTACAACCAAGATGGAGTTTGCATAGTATTATCTGACAATGGCGTGATCCGAAGTAAGCATACTTTTTGAAAACTGGACTCAGAGGTCTATCCTTGTTAATAATACGTTTGAACTGCGCAAGGGTTGGGGTGTCTCTGGTAGCACTAGCGAGGGAGTTCCACATTTGGATAACAGAAGGTAGAAAGGAAGTATTGTAAGATGTGGATCTACCCATTATGTTCCGTATGTAACTAGAATTGCGTAATTCATAAGCAGTCAAATCTGAGATGTTCGGAGGAACACAGAGGGATAAATATTGTGGAGCCAATCCATTGCTGGAATATTGCAAAAAGCGGCTTTAAACTAAACCCACTCACTCACTCACCCACCCACCACATAGCTGTACCTATTTCCTCAACGTTTCACACAATTTCTCAATAATGAAAGCAGATCAATGAAAGCCGATGTTATCTGAGATTTTGCTGAGTCAACAGTTTGTGAATTGTTTTAGTTTCTTATTGATAGATTCTACATGAAACATGAGGATCTGATATTTAAACAACGAACACCTCCTTTCGTCTTAAATCTACTTAATCATAAAAAGATGTATTTGTTTATGCTCCAAGTAAATACAAAATAGTTAAGGATCGTCCTGGCTTTGGGAAAGTTAGCCTTTTATGTACGAGATGACATCAGATCTATCGACTTTTGAAGATGTCAACTGAATTATGCTTTGTTCAGGAAAAGGAATATTGTTACGCACAAAGAAGCAAGTCGTATGTCAGTTACACCAAGGAAGAAATTGTTTAATGTTTATTGTTCGAACTGTTTTCTAATAATACACTCATTTTATTATCCTCTCACGTTAATCTCTAATGCACGTTCCACGCAAATACAAAACATTTCTGAAACGAATAATGTATACTTTGGGGTTTTTTAGATTACAGTTGGTGTTCGTTGATGCAAAATTGTATTTTTGAGATCCTTGTCTAGTTTTTCAAAAACGAAGTCTATGAAACTCTAAACATTTCTTGTGATGTTGACTAAGCGAATTCTGTTTCTGTTTTAGCACCAGGAATATTTTTTGGCGTTCGTGGAATGAGTGGGATTTCCAATTTACATCTTATAGAACAGCAAAGGTTGAATAACAGAAAACTTTCACAACCATGTTTTGTTTCCTGCAGTTTTTATAGGTATCGTACAAACAACGACACGGCTTTGGTGACTTACAGATTATTGTCAAGTGATATTTGACACTATTGCAACAATTCGATGTTTTAACGTGAGCATTTTTTAAAAACTTGGTTATTGTATTTTCAATCCTAAAGTTTAATGTCGCCCACATAAAGAATAGTTAATGCATGTTTAAATGTTCTTTTTTCAAAACAACTCGAAAAGATATTATCACATCCTCAGTAGGGTTACATATTACAACAGGTAAAGGGTGTGGAAATACAAGTGACAAAATACTTTTCACGTCTATAAGAAATATTCGAACTAAACTATTCAGCATCTTAGATGTAAATATATAACGACAGTTCCAAAGAATACCCAGTCATGACTATCAAGACTTGATTATCCTCAGAAAAGATGTGATATTGTATGAACATTAAAAAAAAGCTGTCAAAAATTATGTGAATGGACCAATGGAAATCTGTGATGACACCAGGTGTTCGAGAAAAGAGTAAGTCAACCGACAGCATCCGCCATTCACACAGTTTGCCTCAAACGTCTTTCCAATTCGTCCCCGCATTGCGGCACTCCTGTCATGAGACGGACAGTAAATAAACCAAGCAATCAAGTGATGGAAGGTCCAGAATGCTTAGTTGGTAGCTAAGACATATAGTGTCAGTTTTGATACTTTTCATACAAGTCATGTATTCGACAGATATAAGATTAAACTTATATCCAATTGGATATTTATTCTCGTACCTCGTTGGATTCGAACACACTATCGTAAGTTTCTCGCATGCCTTAGAGACTCAATTTTAGTCTGTCCCTAAGTCCCCGATAGTTGTTATTTCGCCTTCCTCCCAGCCATGACATTAATGCCATAGATTCAGGTGAGGTGAGGTGAGGTGAGGTGAAATTGGGTTTTACGTCGTACTTGAGAATATTTCGCT
>VKKT01001132.1:13750-25063 GCA_008038995.1 Haliotis laevigata
AACAGCTGCATTTGTATCATTTACTAGGTCAGGCTCACTACTTTTTGACTGTCCCTCGTATTGCTGAAATGAAAGAAGAAGTGGTCCGATTTTGGAACAGCATGGACCTCGACTTTCTTTGATCAGTAGTATGCCCCCCCACATTAAGCCTGCATTGCTGCCCAAGGTGACTTGACAAAATACTAACTGTTCACCTGTCTTTGAATCTGGAGTTATGTTCTGCTAATATTCATATTTAATACGTGAGTAATGAGTGAAACAAATATAAAAATTTACAATCTTAAATTCTCAATAATTTCTGGTTGTACTGTACAAACATGGTATATTCTTATATATAAACTACGTTTCAAGAGAAGTAAAACAAATCAATTATGGAAATGTTCTTAAATAATTTGTTTTCCGAAACGTGCGTTTGAGCCTCATGAAATGTGCTTCATCGTGTCAAAAACGTAACATGCATGAATTCTATATGGTAAACTTCATAAAAGGTTTTCCGCCATTTAATATGTTCAGTCCACAAAATCGATACTTCCCATCAAAAGCTTACACTCACTTAAAACACTCTCTATATGTTATGTTATGTGTGTGTGTGTGTGCGCGCGCGCGCGTGTGTGTGTGTGTGTGTGTAGTTACATAGAAGATTGATTTCTCCACTAAATTTGGGGAACCAACTGCAGATGAATTGCACGTGGATCATGCATTGAATTGCTGAAAGTTTCACTGATTTTTATCATATATTAAACTCATGACAATAACCTTTTCAACGTAACGATTTCGTTTTACAATACATCAGTTCATGTGTAAACAGTACCTTTAAACAGTATGGAATATTTTGCAAAATTTAGTTAAGTACAGTTGCATGAAGTGAGCGGCTATATTTACTCTAGTGAGTCTAAACCTTTGATGGGGAGTATATTATGTCAGCCTTGTCTCTATGTATCTTACTCATACAGTGTCTTCGCGTTCTCGTAGTTGTCAATTTTAGTCAGGGATTGGTGAGCATTACATCTTCTTATGACACCTCTATATTTCTCAATGCGTTATTGCTGCAACCAAGTTGAAAGCTACTTTATACAAGAACATATTTAAATACTTTCTGAAGACGGGGCCATTAAGTATAGACCGAATAACAAAGGTCAATCCAGTGATGTTCAAGTTGATGTCTGGTAAGCACCAATTCAAAATCAATATAGTTTATTAACATTATTGACTCTTCTTTGTAAATCAAAAAAATAATCCTTAATGACCGCAATGGGTTTTTAATGTTTTAATAAGGATTACTAAATGAATAAATCATTAGGAAATTTCGAAATAAGAAAGGAAACATTGCTATCAACAAATACTGCTTTTGATAGTAAAATTAAGATTTGTCTAATCACTTGAATTATCGAAAGAAAATATTTTTGAATAAATGATATATAGATATTAAAACGTTGCGAAACACAGGAAAACGACCATGAATGAAGGCTAGCTCACACTTTTATCCCAAAAGGAGGAGGTCCCCATAATAAGACAACACGAATGTAATATGCTCATGTTTTATTATAGGACACAAATACAACAAGTTCCAAACTGACAGCGTTATTTGCCATCTACCTTGATCATGTTGGAACTACAGACTGGGCAAAGATGTTTACATCTGCGTTTCGTACGATGTTTAAAACATCCCCCCATGAAGTAATGCAACTGTATTCGGTCCAGTTTAGTACATCCACAGCTTTCCGCATTTTTCTGCTGTTAAAACGATTTTGCTACTTTCCTATATCACATCGGTGTTATGGCAAAGTGTTCTCTATTTTGTTCGAAAAATCACTTTTCTATATATTCTCGGAAAATGTTAAAAAACAAGTCCAAATATCAGTAGAATAGTGCAAATCACTGCAAATGTTTCAGTAATCGTGTTTTAAGGTGCAATATTCACCTTAAATTGTTTTTCGAAGCAGGGTCATCAACATTGTTCTACATGGCCTTAAGAAGAAATATATGAGCAATTTCATTTGTTTTAAAAACTTCACTGATAAAAATGTTAGAAAAAAGGTTTCTCAGTTTAAACAGAAACCGAGTGTATTATCAAAATTGATAGAAAGATGTTTGATGTTTTGAAAATTGCCACGCTGGTTCATTCTGAATTTATGCGATTTGCTTTTGCTTGAACTGTCTGATGACAGTGTAGACGAGGACGATGATGACGACAGCCATGGTGATGGTGACGATGCCGAGGCCAATCATGGCGGGCATTAGCCATTCTTTAGCACACGCAGCTTCATCGGAGGTAGTGTCTGGAATGATGATAGTAAATAAAGTACCATCAAGATAAATAAGACAAAGCAACAGTAGCTATGTGATACTTCAAAATATGATTACACCCCTCAACGGCAAGAATGACGTTATTTATTATGATAGTTTCGCAAATAGTTTCGTTCGCTCATTAAGTGTTCTCGTGTGTCATCAGTGCTACTTCCTGATATTCCAGGCAACCCAAGAGTGTTATTTTGTTTACAGTGTTGCATTAAAATAACGAAAGAGACTAAATAATATCTTGCAAAATATGAAACATGTTGACGTACGTGGGAGGGTTTTGGAATGGGTAAGATAGATAACTGTCGTAAGTTGTTCCTCCTGAGAATTCCCGGTGCCCTCTTCCTGGGTGGTCTCGGCGTTCCTCTTTCTTCTGCCAGGACATGGTGGCTGGAAACAGAATTTGATTGATAAATGGTACAACTGGAAAAATATATCAGTGCCTCCATATTTGAGACCGTGTCCTGATCGACACGTACTCATTCAACTGTATGTAGCATGATGAATATTCTGTTTTTCATTTCCATGTTAACCCTGAAGATCCGGGTTGTCATAAGAGGCGACTAACGGGATCGGACGGTCAGACTCGCTGACTCGGTTGATACTTGTCATCGTATCAGAATTACGTAGATCGATGCTTATGACATTAATCACTCGATTGTCTGGTCCACACTGGATTATTTACAGACAGCGTAGTCATGCGTGGGACATTTCACAATGTGACACATCAGTGACAAAGTAATGTTCGATACCGTTCCCTTTTTCACTTGTGCCACGAATTTCCGTGTTTTATTTTCAGGTGAACAATTTACTTGCCTTTGCATTGGTTTGTGACAGGTGCCACCGATATGCTAACGCCTGGCATAACAACTGATTGACATGATATAGTCAATATTGTACAATCAACTCTTCTCTTGACAGAAACTTCTTGTGTATGTGGAAAGGATATATTTTCGCGAAACAAGCATGGCGAGAAATACACTTAATGCCCTGCTACGTAGACCAGGTATGGTTATCGACACCTCAGTGCTTGGGTTCATGAGACAAAACATTGGTACTGCTAGTGCTTTGATAGAAATATAGCTATTGATACCCCGAAGGTTTTGACTCCAACGAGATATGGGTACTCAGACTCATGTGACAGATATGGATATCGGTACCATGAACTTCGACTCATGTGACAGATATGGATACTGGAAACCAGTATTTCGACCAACGTGACCGATATGGGTATTGGTACCATGTACTTCGACTCATGTGACAGATATGGAAATTGGTACCAAGTCCTCGACCAAAGTGACGGATATGGATATTGATACCAAACGCTTCAACCAGTGTCACAGGTATGGATACTGGTACCAAACACTTCGACCAAAGTGACGGATATGGATATTGGTACCAAACCCTTCAGCCAAAGTGACGTATATGGATATTGGTACCAAACACTTCAACCAAAGTGACGGATATGTATATTGGTACCAAACACTTCGACCAAAGTGACCGGTATGGATATTGGTACCAAACACTTCAACCAATGTTACAGGTATGGATATTGGTACCAAACACTTCGACCAAAGTGACGGGTATGGATATTGGTACCAAACACTTCGACCAAAGTGACGGGTATGGATATTGTTACCAAACACTTCGACCAAAGTGACGGGTATGGGTACCTGACAAAGCAGCTATTGTCAAGCATAGTATATATTTACCTGAACGGCGTCTGCAGCATTTTCAAACACCTGGACCGTGCTGACAATTGCCAGGGCAGGGTTCGTCAGACCACTATCGTGCTCAAAGGTAAACGTTTCCAGCATAAAACACAGGGTGTGTTTTTCTGCAGCAGGATCAAAGGCAGGAAGTGAGCTCACCAAACCTGCACCGCTCACATCGCAACTGAAACGGCCATATATGAATTTTCTTTGTGCTTATAATGAAGGTTTCAGGCGTATCACAAGTATAGTGTACTTTTTATGTACTCTTTAGGGAAGTAATCTCTTCCGATCTTTGTGACTACATCATTCTGATATTCTGCTACCTATTCATGTAGCGGCACCACTGCAACAATCCCCGATTCCTATCTCAGTAGCTACACCATTGTTACAACCTCCGTTTCCTATCTCTGTAGCTAAACCATTGTTACAATCCCCGATTCCTATCACTGTAGCTACACCATTGTTACAATCTCCGTTTCCTATCTCTGTAGCTACACCATTGTTACAATCTCCGTTTCCTATTCTGTAGCTAAACCATTGTTACAATCTCCGTTTCCTATCTCAGGAGCTACACCATTGTTACAATCCCCGTTTCCTATCACTGTAGCTACACCATTGTTACAATTCCCGTTTCCTATCTCTGTGGATACACCATTATTACAATTCCTGTTTCCTATGTCAGTAGCTACACCATTGTTACAATCCCCGTTTCCTATCTGTGTCACTACATCAGTCCGACACCTGTAGCTAAATTCCTGTACCAATTTCTGTTACATATCTGTCTGACTACTTGAATGAGTTAACATGTGGTTATTGTCGGTGTGGGATGAGTGAGTGAGTATGATTTTGCGCCACTCTTGGCAATAGCACGGGGGACACCAGGAATAGGCTTCACGCATTGTACCCATGTGGGGAATCGAACCCGGGTCTTCGGCGTGACGAGCCAACGCTGCCCCACCGCCCATATGTGACTAAATCACCGTGACAATGTATATTTCCTACATCCGTGACTACTCCTGGTATCCCCTGCCGTGATATTGCTGGGATATTAACTCACTCATTCACTTCACCCTAACAATGAGTATTTCCTGCATTGTATTTCAGCAGCTTTATTTCAGATGACAACATCACAAATGTAATGTGCTTTTCGTAATCTACATTTCCTATATCTATGACCACCACTGTAGCTACTCACCCGCCCGCGTACACCACCTTCTCTCTGTAATCTGAGCCTGTCCTGTTGTTATTGATGGTGATGTTTTTGATAATTATTCCGTTGAAGTTGTCCACTGAAGAAAATCACATGCTTTTTCAACGTACGTCATTTCAGTATCATTACCAGTAATTGCTACCTGTAATAGCTCTCATAAACTCAATTCAGAAGGCGCAAAATATCATGAATGATATTAGTTAGAACAATTGTTCCCTGTATAACTTTCATACCCTTGATTCAGAAGGCGCAACATATCACGAATAGAATTTATAACGGCAATTGTTACCTATATAATTCTTATACCCTTAATTCAGAAGGCGCAAAATATCACTAATTTAATAATTACAGCAATTGTTACATTTTGATGGCACCAAGGAATATGATGATGCTAATGACAAGACAATCTAATCATTTTGGAATTTCATTTCGGTAGAAGACGTCGATTCCATGCATATTTCAGCAACATTCCGCCTGAGAACACAACTACTAACTTCTACAGATGTATTCATTTGGAGACCACAGCTCCAGCAGGGAAGATGAAAAACGTCTGCACTTACATCCATTCACGCTGACGCATGTTGACAATTTGGCTCCTGACGTCACGGGTCCCTGGATGGCCTGCCCATCAGCAGAAGCGACAACTTGCGTTGCGGGGACGAAGTTACTTGAGCCTCCATTCTTGGTTCCACCGCCACCAGTGTTACTGGATTCACGAATAATAATAATAATACCTAGTCGATTAATATTGAGCTCCATAACGACAACATGCTCATAGCGCAGACAGTTCATTAGTACCCCGGATAACCCAAGTTGCCTGTGAAGAGCTAGAAAGTTATAGTCAAATGGCTTATCCCACCGGGTACCCATTTTCTGCAGGGTGAACGGGGGCAGTTTTGAGCACATTCACATGCCTAAGGTGAGACGACAGGTGAGAGAGATTAAACAACAGTTGAGGAATGTTAAAAAGTGACAACTATGTTAGCGTTAAGGGAGCTTCGAAAATCTAGGCGTTCTTTCTGATGACTGGTAGTCTGGTAATCGTGGTTTCCTAATGCCTTGTCCACTGTGATTTGTGTTAATGATAAATACAGTCCTTGAGGTTATTTTTGTAGATGTATATTTTAAAGGTTTTAAGAACTGACTTCAGCATGTTTCTGAGTATATTTTGGAATAATCGTGAAAACCGGTGGACACACTTTGCGTAAAAAAATGTATTTATACCTCCATAAACAAAAGAAGACTGTTGAGGTTAATTGTTAATGAGCAATGATTCAATGTTCAGAATTTAACGCACGAATAGAAATTTACGATTTTTAAAAAATACAGGAACGAACACAACAACGATAAACAAAGGCTCATAATAGGGACACATTTGAATTCGAACTAACAGTCAAGGGAGTTAACTCTCTCAGTCTTTAGGCGTCACTGATGTACGCTTTTTTAAGCTCTTTTCCCCCAGTTACCAATATTAGGGACATTGTCAGATATTTCAGTGCTAAAATGTTTGAATCACCTTCCCCCGCTGATAACTTGGGCTGGAGATTCCACAACCACAGCTGCATCGTTGAATATACAGGTGAAGGTCACTACCTCGTCGGTAGATGGACGCGAAATACCAGGAGAGTAACGCACGTCGAGAACCAGAGCGTATTTCTTTGCAGTACCCTTGGAACAAACATAATCATTGGGTGAGAGTTTTGAGCAGCTTGTGAGTCATTACTGGAGTAAATTATTAGGATATTTATATAGAGCACATATCCACGCAGCTAGTACATGCTGAAGGCGCTGGTTTTTCACTCGATCGTTGGATGTCAATCTCAACGGCACATCGTACTATCAATCTCAACTCCCTGAGGACCATTCAACTCTTGCAGCCACTAGGCGCACCGATTTAATGTGGCTCTCTCATCCTTACGAGGTACCCATTCACAGCTGGGTGGACTGGGACACATAGTCACAATAGTTTGTCCAAGTTTACTGCACATTGCTGTACCCGCAACTAAGTGTTTGCACGTATTCATGTGGCAACCATCTGGTCATTTACCAACGGATTCGTGGGTTCTTTTAAGTGCACAGGGTTGTGCACTGTACACTAGGGGTTGTGACAACACTGAAAGAGTCTGNACTCCGGTCACAGGTGGGCTCGATCCCGGCACCTCACGCAAATTAAGTGGAGAAAACCCCAAAGATTCTGAGGTCGAACATGAGTTCCACTTCGGCGAAATCCCATTTGAATGGAAAACCAATGGACAAACCAATGGCGCTCTTCGGTGATCTGAGCGCATCTGACACGCAGACAGTATGAAGCCCCGCAGAGTGAGTCATGGTGATAGATAACTGTTATCAATCAGTTTATTTCGTGAAAAGTCCTTAGGCCCACGTACCAAAACATGATGATAATATTTCAATATTAAGTTTGTACTACATATATGTTGAATGTAATGCAAACGCATCTTTTACATAATTTTCACAATTGGTAGCAAGCAAAACATTATTCAAAAGAAGTGTATTAATGAAACAATGGCTATTGATGTACACTGGCATGCCTATAAAATATGTTTGACGAAGAACATGATATATTGGGCACTCAAACATAAAGTGATATTCATCTTCAATATTAATACTGTTACAAAATCTACAGAGTCTTTTCTGCCTGGGTAATCCATCCTGTATACCAGTATTGTTAAATAAAGGAAGTGCACCCATTCTTAGTAATTTAATTCTATGTCTTGCATCTTTAGATTTGATTAAGTTAGATATGGTTCAATCCCGAAAATCTATTTAACTGATGAATAAACATCAAAAGATGATAATTTATGCAAATCTTCAATTTGGACATACGTGTCCCCTAAGTCGAAGAAAGGAACAACTTCAATTCAGTATTACGGTTTTCTGGTCAGTGTGTGTGTTTGTTGTTTAAATCCGCACTGAGCAATATTCCAGACTTATGACGGCGGTCTGTAAATAATCGAGACTGGACCACAGCGCAGTGATTGACATCATGAGCATCGATCTGGGCCATTTGGATACGATGACGTACATGTCAGCGGGTTTGACCACCTGATCTCGTCAGTCACCATTTGGACAAGCTATGGTTGCTGAAGACAAATTCAAACCCGGATATGTTCCTTATTAGACAAATGCAACCATAAGCACGTCTTATTTGGAATATACAGTGATTGTTTGATGTTGTGATAAAGCCATGAACATCCTTTCTTCCATGAAAAGATCCGGGTTAGAATTGATCTTCAGTAACCCATGCTTGTCGTAAGAGGCCACTAACGGCGTCGCGTCTCTCAATTGCGTAGATCGATGATCATGCTATTGATCACTGGATTGTCTGGTCCAGGCTCGATTATTTATAGACCGCCGCCATATGGCTGGAATATTTTTGCGTGCGGCGTAAAATTAAGCTCACTCACTCACTCTTCCATAGAAAAGAGAACACTAACCTCTGGCATTGGCCCAAGTTCTCCGCAAGTGCCATTGTATTCGAATATCCCAGCGTAGCCCATACAGAAGTCCGGGATACCATCGCCAGCAACGGCTGGGTTAGGGGCGAGGGTGAGGTTGCAGCCAGGGGTGTTTCGCTGATCTCTCACGAAAATATTGCCGGCGAAGGTGTCGACGGAGAACGGAGTTATACACACGCTGAAGTTGTTGTTGTTGCACTGATGATAGTCTGGCGTGAGGAAGACCAATATTTATACCACATATGAAAATGGTGAGTGAATGCATTACGTTACTTTGTAGAATTGCTCAAATGATGGTATGGTAAATATATGATCCTACTTCAAGTTACTTCTGATTGCATAATTTTCTATCTATTTGAATATATGCTCTTCAAAAAGGTAGGGGAACTTGATTTTTAATTTACGATTGAAACAATTGGAAGATATATCGGAGTCAATCAATGTTGATATGATAATAATAAATGTTTTGAGAGTGCATCACCACTTGCACTTCCTTATGGCCATAGTTGTTTGTACAGTAATCGCTCTTGAAAGATGACCTGAAATTTACATGTGTACGACTTTCATTTTTAATAAAATCCCGGCTAGAAACAAACACAAACAACCGTGTAATGCAAGATGATTGTCAAAATTAATGGTCTACAGTGATTTATCGATCTCGTTGAAAACTATCAAAATCAAGAATGACACCCCATTCACGTGTATGGGGCTACTGTGTTGTGTTTAGGGGTGTTGATCAAGAGAAATATTAATGGTGGTGCGTTCATAAGATGTCTGTCTTTGAAAAGTTTGTTAACGCTTATACTTCCTATCCAAATTTAAAGTTCAGGTTCCCCTACTTTTTAAGAGTATATGACAAAAATTGACACCATATATGATATACATGTAATATGGATGACAGCTATGGGTTCTGTCATAGATTGCATTAATAATCATGTTCTTAGGTGTATGGTTTGACGCCACATTCAGAGATATGATGGCAGTCTTTACATAACGAGTTTGAACCATACAATACAGTATTGAAAACCTTAGCATCGATCCAGGTTACTGGCATATGATGACATGTGCCAACCAAGTCTGCGAACCTGACCACCCGATCTCATCTTATGACAAACATGGGTTTCTGAAGACCATTTTTAACCCGAATCATCACGGGTACTCTATATATTGAATGTGAACTTTGATTGTATTAAAAAGTTGGTTTAAGAATTGAAATTACTGTGATAACATAATTAGACAATGCTTGATTGTTCTATCATTCTTCTTGGTGTTGCCAGTGTTGTCACTGTAGTCAAGGTTATAACAAAATACCGATGACTTATTGAAGGAACGTTGGTATTGCAAACCCCGCTGAACATTTAATAGCTTTAAGTTGAGTAATTAAATGTTGATGATAACTTAATTTTAACATTTATACATTATAAATATATTTTAGAGCACATAGGTTGCTGAAGACCACGTCTTACCACTGGTATTATATACAACTGCTCAATTCATAAATGTGCATATTCAACTTATTAATCACATAGATGTCACTCACAAGCTTTCTGGTCGCACTTTGATCCAGCAAACCCTGGGTTACATACACAGGAGGGAGGGGGTCCGGTGAGACAGTAACCATTAACACAGGTGCTGTTGTCGCAGGGTGTGGCTAAGTCGGCTGAAACAAAAAGCACAAATTTTAATCATTCAAAAAAAACGAAATACATATGTTTTATTTACCATCATAAAAATCTAAATTTCTTCATTCATAAGTGTGCAGTGAGTAATTGTTCTATAATAAAAATAAAAATAATATAAATAACTTTGGATTTATATAGCGCAAGTATCCAGTGATCACCCGATTGTCTTTTGATATCAAATATATCACCACGAGTTGATAAAGTTACAAATATCAGAGGCTTGCCGAGGAGATTTTGACTTTTATCAACGAGTGTTGATATATTTGATATCAGAAGACACGAGGGTGAGATTCTATTTATCATAAAAAAATCTCTCTCCAATGAAAACTGTACATCTCTGAACACGGTACTGCCATTAGACTTGCAGTGCAGTGATGTCATAGCATTGTGACGTCATCGAGTTCATGACGCCATAGCATTGTCAGGGCATTGTGCAGAATCTGTGAAAACGATATATCCTGTGAAACAGAGTTTTGGATGATAAATATTTATTTCATATCATCGTTTATAAAGTGTTTCTAAATAACAAGTGTGAAGAACAATGCATGGAAACTAGCAAAATTTCATTTAAATGAGCAATAAACGTTTCAGCTTCATAATGTCTAAGTAGTTTGTTTTTTCTAAAAAAGAAAAGAGATAACGATATAAATATGATTCTAATTCAACTTAGTATGTAAGACGAGTTCTGATTGGTCAATGCTATAAATTTCCGACCGTATAATCAGCATATACGGTCGCAATNTGAAAACCGATTCACCAAAACCTTTAAATGTATCCCTACACTTTTGGGGTAACGCTGCTTTGCACGACATTGTCATTTGCATAAGCCATAGGTCAATTAACTGCCCTATCCAACTAAAATGGGTGGAATTGTGTTAAAAACGACAAAATAGTATCATAAATTTAATTTTAAGTTCAAACAACTTACTCGC
>VKKT01001133.1:9237-20485 GCA_008038995.1 Haliotis laevigata
CATGTCACTAATCTCTGAGTTTAAATCCTTATGTGTCTTCACAGGTTTGATAAATTTAGATTTTAAATTTTCTTTATGTGTCTAGTATGTATTCTTACACCACCAGATAAAAGCCTGGTAAAGAATCGTGTAAAAAGAAACGGTTGTGATTATTTTGAATTATAACATTTTAAACTGCTGTTACGTTTCTTCAAGCAGTGTGTCCTAAAATCAGTAAACCAAGTATAAATGAGTGGACGCTGCACAAACCATCATGTCCTAAACCAATTATAAATAAAAGTAACTGTGCAACTAGAAAATAACCAGATCCAGCTTACATATACATCTCTGAAAGTCCCCGTGAGCGCTTTGATTTTAGGGAACACTTTCATCTTTATAGCTGAAGTGTGCTTCTCATTTCGAAGCTCAATTTGATATCCGTACATCAACGATTCAATTAGTGCAATGTCATATTAATTTCAATCTTGAGTGAACATTTCAAGTGTTTTTGTATTGTATCACGCATAACATAATTCATATGATTCATGATTCAGATGAGAGCAGCATCAACCAGACAATACTGAAGAGCGAGGATTCGCATTGATGAGAGAAACAGAAGTCAACTGCGCAACAGCAAACTGTGTGAAGTTCTGTCACTTTCCTGTATCCGGATCGTCTAACTGTTTGTTCACATTTCGCTATATTAAATTATCCATAATCTGTCAGCATCCTAACAACGCTCAATGTTTTCATTCACCAAAGTGACACACTTTTCTCTCTGTGTCATACGGTCTTTCAACACCAAGCCCACAGTTATACAACTGAGATTCAAGTTGGTTATACTCATCTCAGTGCATTAATTGTAAGTTGACTCCGGTGCCAAAATTCATCCATTGATTTAGATAAAGTGAGGGTTTTTATTGCACTAACTAATACCAGCGGCGATAAGACGCTCAAGTTTCCATTTCGATTAATGACAGAATATAGATTGAAATGATATGATGAAGAACTGTAACAGTCGACTCTAATTACGTATGTATTCCAAATAAGGAAAAGGTTGGAGCATACACGCAATAGGGATGCACGACTGATATTACATGCTTATTATAAAGTTTCAAAATCATCACAGCATACAATGTTTCCTTTGATTCTACATCTTGGAATGGACATGCTGCAAAACGAAGCTCGAACTACATTACAAGAACACAGAACGTATTTGGTAATATAATCGTGTATATTCACCCAGCATGGGTCATTATGAACTCATATTTTGTCTCCAGAAAGTTATAACGCCACCGACGTGAGGATAGGAATCACCTACTCCATCATGCAATTGACAACATATCAATTACAATATGTCTGTCGACATCAGAGGAGAGCAAACACTTTGCTCAACAAAACAAATATAAAACGCCTCCGTTAACATGTCCATTGGAACCCTTTTTTACTTTTTTTGTCTGCCGGTAGTGAGTGAATGATATATTGTCTCTGAGACTATCGGATTCCGATAATATCTACATTTCCCATCTTGGATAACAAATTACTCCTTTGAGATTGGAGTCAGCATACTTCGATCCGTCTTAAGATGTAGTTCCGACTTATTGATGTAGTCTGATATAAGGACCTTAACGTCACAACACATCCCTATGTTCATGATGAATTGTGTTGCTTCTCATCCTGTTTTATGCGTTCTGTACAGATCATATATCACTGGATGTTTTTGTGGGACTGCGTTAAAAAGACCATGAAGCCTCGATTTGGAAATAGCCTTTGATTAGTGCAATGTCAAAATAGAAATAATGTCCCAGTATTTTTTTATGATGATGTTGTACTTTTCCAGCATGCTTATTAACTGGATTTTAGGACCATGTGGCATAATCAGAAACGGAAATAGAACATCGGATCGAATAAATGTGCAGTTTCTATGTCCTAGAAGCGTAGTGCGCCCTAATGATATTAAGTAATGAGCATTCTTACAACTAGATACATCAATATAACAGGAACCTGGAATCGAACTCACAAAGTACAGATAATGACACAAATAAGGGTCACAAATCTGCCTCCAGAAGTGCAGCTTGTGATTGGTTGTCATGGATAGTTGATCAGAATTACATGTGGAAAGAGTAAAACGATCAAATTCTTTAACTAATTCTTTATCTAGGTCAATAACGCTGTAAATATTCAAAGTTAAATATACTATTCCATGTTATATCACAATGTACAGACGGATGTAAATGTCTATGATTAAGCATTAACTAATCTCAAAGACGAAGACGTGTTTGTATGTTAACGTCTCATTCAGCAAGATTCCTATTTAAGAAGCTGTCTGTAAATGATAGAGTCTGGATCAGACAGTCGAGTCTTTGAGATCATGAGCACCGATGTATCTCACCCAAGTCATCCGATACTGACTATCTTGTTCCTTTTGCAGCATGAAGACCAGTTCTATCCGGATCTTCAGACAGGTAAACAAATTTGTGTGCTGCCCACATTTTTTCCCATGTAATTGTTACCGCAGTTTTGCCTCTTTCAGCCAGCGGATCTATTTCGTCGGATAATCAGAACTGGTTATTCTTTGGCGTTAACGTTTTCTTTAGTATGAATCGGAAGGATTGTATGATGGCAACAGCATAGAGAAAATCTATTTCGCCATTTCGAATATTGAATGTTTCAACAAAATAATCCAAATTCCTCGTCAAAGCAAAAATACAGAAAAGAGATGCAGATGGACAAAGTTCAACCATTTCAGAGTCAATAAGGAATATTTTATTTGAACATATATGGAGATATTGACTTTAGCGGTTCTTTTAGCAACTCATCAATTACATCACATCAATGCAAATGACACTCATTAGCGATCATTTTTTCTCGATGGTTATGCTTTTGATAAAATGCTTATAAACTTACAATTTACCCGTTTGAGACAGTAATCAAAGATGCGAACACAAAAGTTGTTTTTTTGTTTTAAAACACGAGGTTTTGATATTACTACTTCATGTTCATAACGCTTCAAAGTATGATATTCTGAATGTATGTAAAATTGATAACACATACCACATTTGTATAGTAGATATTAAAAGACTGCCAGACCAAGTATTGAAGAAGCGGAAAGAAGACACCAATGTGCACTGATTCATATCTTGATTTGAATAGTGCAGTTACATACTAATCAATAGATAAAATATGACTCTGTAAGAGACGTTAAATTGATATGTCTCTCATCTGATTCATCACGACGACAGGATTACATTTGTTAACGTCTGGCTGATGGCTACGTTTCACGTGCTATCATCATCTGTACATTCAGTTATCCTTCCAAGTCAAGCTCAGTTCAACCCAGTGTGTATCTATGTGTGACATATGACAGTTTAATTAGTTACACTTGGATTGATAACTAAAAGGGTCGGGTAATATAACCACGCATTAAGTCTATCAATGTATGCCGTGGTATGTCTGGGGTAGCGTTACAAAGGGTTTGTCTAGTCTGACTAACAAGCCCTAAAACTCCTTAATGACACTGCTAATTACCCCATCCCGACTCATGATTTGTCCAAGACTTGCCTCTGATGCCGATGTAATGTTGGAAGTGATCACAGTACAGACAACGTAATTGAAAGAGTGTAGCAGCACAGGGTATCGATCTACGTGGACATTGTAGGAGCCATTAGATTGAAGACCAAGMCARAAATGAAGATGTCAATGTGTGCTGAGTAGGAGAGGGCTCTTACGTGCAATTAGCTAAGACTTGAATGTGAAGTCGATGGGACATTGTGCATATCTGGCGAAGTCTTGGCGAATACACTGTTGGCTTTCCATGGGGTTTGATGGATATTTACTATCAACACAGGGTATTTCGGTACCAAAGACCTTGACCTTTTCCATACAACAAACATGGCACACTTCTCCAGTTGCGGTTAAGGACCGTCGACCACGATATTGATGCTCTCTTTATCTGTCTTTTTCTTTCTGCCAAGTCGTCGCTTAACGTGAACAGAAGTGTTGTTAATTCCTACCCAAACCTTATGAAATATGAACAATTCATTATACCAAGTAGATGGGCAATTAGCCTGCTAACTGACCAACGCAGTTGTCTTGTGAGGCAATCTTCATCGCTCCTGAACTCAACATGTCATGCAGCAGGGATGCAATTGTATAGAGTGAGTAAAGCTTAACACCGGTCAATGGTTACCTCGAGAGTTTACACTTGCCCCTGCATGTCTAACAAATTAGACAATCTACGTGCATGAACATATTACCAACTACTTGTACATGCAAACGTTGTTCAACTGTCCACACAGCCGTCGATTCCACATGTGTGTATGCGCATTGATACAGATCATTATTGAATGTCCTGTGCTTTAAGGCTGCTCTCCACTTCAAGCCGAGGTCCAGACATTGAATTAATGGCTGGCCTGTATGCTTGTCTTAATGTGACCTGCACAATGTCCAAGCTAAATATGACTAATAAATGTGATGGATTTAGCAAACTGTTTTGGCCGATTATTTGGAGAAACGCTGTTCGTGATAATGACTGAATGTGATCATGAGAGCACATAAGTTAGAAAATCTTGACTAAATATGAAACACCTTGCATTTGCAATGCTGGAGAACCGTCGAGCGCGAACGTTGATTTCGAACGACTATGAGTTTTCCCATTAGAAATCTTGTTCCTTACGCACATCATGCAATGGTTTTGAAGCATTACAAACAGAATTAACATCGTCATTTATTACACTCTCAGCCCAATGTGACGTGTTTTCAACAGTTTTGATTGTGCTCCTGACATGTTTTAACAAACTACTTGAGAAGGTGATTAATCAATAGTTACACTTGGATAGTAAACACCAGCTACAATTGTTTCGTACATGCGCCTTAGATATGCTCGCCTTAAACAGTCATGATACATATACCAAGGACAGTACCCTTGAAGATTTGGGTTAGAATTTGGCTTCAGCGCCTAAAGCTTGTCAGCTGATGGGATAGGGTGGTTAGGCTTGCTGACTTGGTTGACACTTGTCATCGCATCCCAATTGCGTAGATCGAAGCTCATGCTGTTGATCACTAGATTGTCAGGTCCAGACTCAATTATATACAGACTGCCGCCATATAGGTAGAATGTTGTTGAGTGCGACATTAAACACCAAACAAACAAACAACACCTTGGATAGACATTTTAGTATCAGGCTACTTTAAACAATAACCTCACTCACTCTGAAATCTCCACCTTATTAATTCCAGCAGTATTATTGACAGTATAACAGTAACACAATATATCACCAAACACGCATATAATATTGCATTATATGGAGAAAGAAAAGTTTTTCTGCGATTGTTAAGAAGTAAACGACGCCTATTGTTGCAAATCATCCATTGAAATGATCTGCGATTGCATATACTTTAAAAGAATACAACATGAATGTGAAGATTTCCGCTTTCCAAACAGCCACTGCATTGGTATTTCCACCCCTGTTCCTTTTTTAATCCTCCTAACAAATATCGTGAGTTCGTGTTTAATTGAAAGTAACTTTACAGCCTGTAACTTACCACGTCAGACAAGACTACAGATTGTGATTCTATTATCTGTGTACTCCATCGATTCAACAGGCAGTTTTAACACCATTTTCCCTGCCATTTGTCTCCTTTACTAAGGGTGTTGACGTGTGGCCAAAGCTAATAGGAAACAAATTAAACTCTGACATCCGCAACACGACAACATCGGTGTTTCTTAGGAAATCTTACCGAGGTCTATTGAAAGTGCCACGACCTGTTTGTCCAAAGCCCAGCTACCTCTGAATAACGTTAACGTAGCCAGGTTCCTTAGAGACCAAGCAATCAAGGTGGCCTACGACAACTCTGCTTGTGTTGGCCGCCGCACCATTCAAGCCAAAGTGTTCATTCAACATTTGTACTGATCATTCTTTCATTGAAATGTTTCTATCATTAAGTAAATGTTCATCATGGTTGTAAAGAAACCGACTTAATACAGTTCACATGCTCTTTTCGCGGCAACGTTGTTCGTATTTGACAAATTAGTATAGGAAAACAATGTTTCCTAATCACTTTTAAGATTTAGTGAGTGAGTTGGGTTTCACAGAAAATCTTGTTAACGCATAGAACAAATCGGTCAGTTCAGTACAAACGAGAAATACCCATGTTCTATTACAGTAAGTTTATACTACAGATGTCCTATCCTTCCTTCTGTTACAGCAACACATCACTTTAGCAATACCAATAAGAAGATGACCTCTTCAGGTCTTATTTCCCTTCATCTACATCAACAGCATCTCAACTACCAACAAAGGAACGTGTGAAAATCGATTGATCGTTATGTTTCTGTGTCAAAACACATCTGAGTAGGATACCGTCTACTTGACATTAGATCTTAGTAATCAGTCAAGTGCTCTCTCGGATGTTAATACAATTCCCTTTACCTCTTACCCGAACTGGTTCTCTTTAAGATCAAAGACGTTTTACACTCACCACCGCGGATGTCAGTTGCAACATATCTTTGTCCTAATTGCGTAAATGTTTGACCAATTTTGATTGCCAGGTCCATAACCTGGACCCGGTTTGAAAAGGTCACTTCACATTTGTACGCTTGCCAATCCAAAGGAGTCCTGTAGCAACTTTCATACAATCAATCACTGCACGGAAGGATTTCAACCTCAACACCTGACACTGTCAGCTGATATAAGTCGATCTTTGTTAAACAAACGAAAGTCTCATAACGTATTTTATGCGTTATGAATGAATATCCATCATTTAGGATCACAGGCAGAACCGGCGTCACAGTTGGCTGAGTTGAGGTCCGTTGTTGAGCAATGATCGACAGATCGCATACTCATAGCTCAGATAATCTCGTTAATGTCCCTCGGTAACATACCAGTTTCGTGTTTTTCACTTAAGCAATGAACTTCCAATTCGTGTGTTACTTTGCGTGTTTTTTCTTAGGGTGATCCTTAACGTCCAGCTGTGGCTGACATAGTGTTTTTAAGAATTACTCGCGCAGTTCAGTAAATAGCCAATCCCATCAAACGTGTCATCCGATGGATGATTGCATACGAAGAGCGAAACCAATTGGTTGATCCATCACATTACTTTCATACCTTTTACCTTGGTCTTTTCATCACAGTCTCTGAGCACTATCAAAGAGCAAAAAGCAGTTTTTACTGAAATAAGCACAAACCAATTTTAACAACGAAAACTTCTCAATACATTAAACTAACAATCAAAATACGCAATGACCACAGTGTAAAGACTTTTCAATACATTCTGTCCAGCTATTGTATAAACGATCGTTTAAATGTATTCATGATTATATCGCTGCTGGTATGTACATACCGAATAATCAACATGTTATAACATATATTCAGATCAGATCAACAAATTCAGGCACTTGAAGAAACTGCTACTTTCTTTACAAGCGCAATACTGCAACCATCTTTTGAAACTTGCCTTGGGTGAATTGGCACATATATATATGATGCTGTGTCTTTCAAATTCTGCCTTCTCTCTGTGAAATCTCATCAGAACCTTTGAAATTCGTATCTTAATCGCTTGTGTTCGTCTTGATCATTTCAGAGAATAATGTCATTCCAAACTCCTAGTTAAAACATCTCCATTACTTTTCCGATCCCAAAACGTCCATGTAAGAAGATAATTAAGATACAAAAAATCTCTTTAACTTCTAACAGTTTTATTGCAGTGTGGATTTATCTTCAAGGTGCATTGCCTTTTATTTCGATTCTTTAGAGAAATACGGTTAAATCATCGATGCAATTAACCTGGGGAAAAGCATGTTTTCACAATTACATTGCATGTACTCAACATTCCCACATATCACCACATTAACATCTATATGTTCCTTTCTAACTGCATGGAATCTTTTCATCCAACAAATTAAAACGTGTAAAACTCAGTCATCGCCATTAAGGGAGACAGAATCACACGTTCTTTATGATTATTTTGTATTCCTGGAAGACAGTAGTGATGGAAATATAATTGGTACGATCTGGCTGAATAACACATGCAGGTTTTCCGTCTTAGGGATCCGCCATTTCGGGTTGAATGGGAGTTTCTTTACTGAATATTTTGTCAGGTACAGTTTTAATACACTCCTTTTTGCTGTTACAGTAAATAAAGAGTTCCAATAATTTATAACATGTCCTGGGAACACTTTTGTGTTTAAAAAGATCATTCTAAAAGAAACTGGTGAATGTCTGTAACATTGGGTGGTCTGTCTGGTAATTACAACCTCGGGATTCTTAAGCCTGTTAAACCACCAAAGAATTAACAATCAAAAAGGTCTGCATGCTATTTCTGCCTTGTTGAGCACAATATTACTGTTCGTAAACATGATACAAGACAGGTAAATCTGTAGGATATTTGATGGAAGCACGTCGGCAGTTTTCTGCCGTCCCTTTAATTGGTAGCACGTGTTAGAAGTCATCTTTACGCGTACCAGAAGAACGAAGGAATTCGATATCCTTCATCTGGCATTCAACCATGTGCATGTTTTATTTGCTAAGTGTAACCGGATTGACCTTTGCACACAACTAATTTAACGACATCAACATGAGGATTTAAACCGATGCAAAAGATTCGAAATGTCAAAAATTATTTCGCTGGCTTGTTGCAAAGTGAGAGGCTGTGTCAATTAATGTTAGAATGAGTTGTTGGTTTTTCAATATTAATCACGTTGCTGTTATTTTGGGCAATATTAACTCGTTCTATGTTCAGAGGGAAGGAGATTGAATGCCGCTTTGATAAAAAAGTTGATCTATATATCCATTTTATTCTAAGATTAAGAAAGCAATGGAAATTTCGTTTCGCCCAAGATTTAGACGAAAATCACAAATGATCAAATCCTTCCGCGTTTCAGCCTCTTAACATTGATTTCCTCCTTGACAAGATGACCAGCTGCACCTGCCGATCAAATGACAGAAAGAAAATTGTTCAAAACGAAAGTCCGTGTCCTCAAAATGGCTCGGAGCTAAATGGCATATTGTTGAAATCATAACATCTCATACCTTTCTTTTGTAAATAAGTTCATATTTCATTTTCCTTCACAATCGTTTCCAGCCTCTTTTCTGATCTTCCAATCTCTCTAGCCCGACAGTCCTATGGCAAAGGTGTCAATCGCATTCTTAATTACATCACCACAAAGCCATCATTGTTTTACAACGGTTGCGGCGCCTAAAATCTAATTACCATGTAGAATAGAGAAAAATTAACGCAAAAGGTCTTTCATCTGGCGCGTACGCCTACCTACAACCCAAACTCGTCGATCTTAAGCGTGTGGTACTGTATCTGCGAACTGCTGTAAGCGTGAACTTCATTCGTCTTGGTTATCAACTCATCAATTGACTCAATGTACAACACAAGGTACAATAAGCAGATCGTTAATAAGTTGAAGTTGTGGCGAATTATTGAGGTCATTTATATGTGAAGAAAGAGCTATTGGGTTAATGGATGTTTACTCTGAAAGCAAAGAAATGCAATCCTGGTATTTTCACATGGATTTTCACATGGATTGTAGAGATAATCAACAGATCATAATAAATTGCTCGCATTTGACACATGCCATTGTGACCTACCGCGGCTGATCATGGCACACACGCAACTTTCTTCTGTCAGAGACCCGTGAAGATTCGGGGTTAGAACTGATCGTGAATAACCAGTGGTTTGGCGTAAGAGGCGACTAACTGGATACGGTGGTCAGATTGGCTGATTTGGTTGACACATGTCATCGTATCCCAATTGCGTGGATCGATGATCATGCTGTTGATCTGTGGATTGTCTGCACCAGACTCCACCATTTACGGACATCCGCCGTATTGCTGGAATATTGCTGGGTGCGGCGTAAAACTAAACTCAATCACTCACTCACTTAAGTCAGAGTGAAGGTAATATGAAGGTGAAGGTATCTTGTACGGCCGCAATGAGCGTCTAGAACTGTCTGGCATCGTTGTGGAATCATCATGGATCCAATGTGGCATAGAACCAATGAGATTACGAATTATTGCCTGGGAATGTTGTCCCCTCTTCCTGAAGGACTTGTGCCAACAGTTGGAGGCGGTTGTTGCTGACGTTACCGCAGACGTCAAGAACATCGTATAAATGTTTAGATCTGGAGAATTTGAGAGAACTGGCAGTACTTGGATGGTGTGGTTCTTCAGTAGGCCGTTGTCAGTCATGTTCAAAATGGAGATTGCTTGTTGCATAATTGCATAATGGAAGAACGTGTGGCCAAAGACTTTCATTTAGTAACCTTGTGTCGTTAAACTGCTCTGGACCTGTACAGAGTCTGTTGCTCCGGTATGAGAGATGGCGGCCTACATCATTACACCCCCTCCACCTGTAAGCAGTTGCGAGTATAACGTTCCCTACGACGACTGTAAACAAGACGTCCTCATAGCCCAACAGTTCTTGTTGCACGTTCATCCCAAGTGGTTGCGTATTGGCCTTTCCCCTACTTGTTCGATATTTCATGGCCAGCACTTTATTCTACAAGCAGATATCACTTCTAATGCATCAGACATGGGAAATTCATACTTGTATAAATATCAATTAAACGGCGTCAGATATTTCCAATTTCTCTACTTTTGCCCTTCATTTTAATTCATAATACATATGCTGTTTATCCTTATGAATACAGCTATACATGTTTTTGTAGACCGTTAGATATACATATATATTATTCATATGTAATGTTTATATAATGACAATTATTATCATGAATGATTTTGATACTATGATATCTAACAAAAGGTTTTACAGAACTATTTGCTTGTAACATGTTCTATTCGTTGAAGGATGAAATGGGTTGGCCTATTTTGTATTCATTTCACAACCTTTCATTCGAGCATGTGCTCTTCCTAATGTGCTCTTACTGAAACTTTGTGAAGCCGTGAAGATTCTGGTTAGAATTGATCTTCAGCAACCCATTCTTGTCGTAAGAGAAGACTAACGGGAGTGGGTGGTCAGACTCGATTGGATGACGCATTTCATCGCATCCCAATTGCGTAGATCGATTTTCATGATGATGATTACTGGATTGTCTGGCCAAGACATGATTATTTACAGACCGCCGTCATATAGCTGAGTGCGGCGTTACACAATAAACAACCAACCCAACCATTACGTTGTTTGTTACCGATAAATATTTTACAAAATGAAGATTAAGTAACGTTTGCATACACACTAGGCTGGAGATATTGTCCGAATCATATGAAGGGCTCTTCTTTAAGCAGAGGGCGGTGGGGTAGCC
>VKKT01001133.1:54240-64887 GCA_008038995.1 Haliotis laevigata
GCCTTGAGCATGCACCAGTGCGTGGATATGTGCGCTATATAAATATCCTATAATAATAATATTTCCTTTGTATTCATACTGAGACTGAAAAGTTCTTTCAGTTTGTCATTAAGTTCATAGGTTTCCAGGTTAGGTTCTCTGTCAAGAACGTACTCCTGCATTCCTCAGGACATTTCTTAAAATGTAATTGAATGCTAGCTCTGATCATATCTACCACAAATACTTAGACACAGAAAGATTTCCCCTGTGCTTTTATCATCTTTGTGATTTCATTGCACATTAACGTCAGTGGCGGATCCAGAGGTTCGAACCCCCTGAACCCCCTACTTTCAAAATTCCTGGATCCGCCCATGAACGTCAGGACTGCATGAGCTAAAACGCGTATGCTCCCTAAACACCCCTTTATGTAAATTATTGCATCTTTTCTGGAATCCTAACATCTGAACAAGTTCACAGTCTTTCGTCTGATTCTAAAATTGTGAAATCGTGTTGTTCCATGTTGAAATGATTTACCGCCTTACAATTAGATTCATATTTAATGATTCTCGTGCATATATTCTTAGTTTTGCCACTGCCATCATACCATACACGTGATGATCTACTCAGATCACGATGACGATTTGAAACGAAATAATGCAGAAAAGGAAAAAGAGTATATCAGGAAGAACATGAGAAAGAGGAGACTTTGGAGAATTTGAGAAAGAGGATATTGAGAGAAAGAATGACGCCCAGTATCCAAGAAGATGTCGGGATTCATGATTCAAATATCAGGTTACCAGAACAGTCTCGATTATTGAATTCAAACAGTTCCTTTGAATTGGTGTCTTTACATTTGATAACAATGCAAGAATCGCTTATATTCCTCAAACATATGTCTGTACATGTCTGCATATGTTGGGTATAGGTCACATGCAGTAATACGAAGCAGTGTAATTCTGAAATACGTCGAATTGCACGTCACGTTGGTAATCTTTTAACAAAACTGATGAAGGGTTTTCTTTTGCAGTGATGAGCTGACCTGAAATTTACAAAGCAGACCGTAATGGATTTTGGCCGGAGGAGCCAGTAATTATCAGTACGGTCAGCATTCCACACCATTAGACTACGATCACATGTACTGGGCCAGGTCTGACCAGCCGATCCAAATATTAGTTGGCTCTTATGACAGGCATTAAAAAGTACGTGGGACATGTTCCCGTTATCGCACAGTACGGTACGGTCTGTCAAGGTATGAACTACGTGTTTTGGTTGCCCGTCATCGACTGTATACACAACATCGGGAATTGTTACACTGATTTGCCTGAAATTGTATTTTATTTTAATCAAATGTTTTAAATGGTGTACGTTTTCCTACGAAGAAAGTACCGAACACCGCATACTAATTGATCCACGAGTAGCATCGCCCTTTATCTTAAAATAATATAGCACTGAATTGCCTGTTATGAGTGAAACGAATTTGAAGAATGGCACTTGTCTAGGATTAGAAACATCTATCGATTAATAATATTTGAAGAGCAACGTTAAATAATGATTTAGACATTAAAATGGTAAGATCATGATTAGAGATGTTTCTTTTTCATAAATGACTGAAATGTACCCAGTTTGTGGGTCTAGCTCTAGTCACGCAGTTGCCCACAGCAAAACAAAGATGTTTAAATCCCCCTCTCACGCAAATCATAACTGAATTTGAGGTAATAATGGTATCCTTATATGAGGAGAATACATCCCGAGTGACTTCAAAACAAATACCCTCACCATCTAAATGTTCTGTTAGTTGTGCCAGAACAATATCTCTGGTATCAAGTAGGTACGTGGAACAAGATGGGCTTCCCGCGCGTTACTCATTACTAAACGCAGTCCCTCAAGATATCTCGGCCAGCATTCACTACTATCGCCCTACATAACATAACATAATTAAGCTACGATAAAAATATATTAAGCATGAATCTTTTCTTGTGATGTATAAACGGAATATGTAGGCAATTATTAATTAGCATGTTGTTTTTAGCATATGGGCTTTTATCGGGAATATCATGAAATGAGGAAGAAAAATCCACTTATCGACGTCTGGAGGACAATTCACATTTAACTTCAAATCAAACTTCCTGCTTAAGCACAGTACTTTCAGTTATTTTTAAAGTTCGTCAGTAACGGGTGCATATAAAGTAATCTGTTCTGGTCAGATCTGGCCTCTCTGTAATGAGTTCACCCAAAGAACTGATGCGAGTTATGATGTATGCAAGCCAAGGCCTATACCTTTGACCAGATCACAAAAACAGTAATCTGCTGGGATCTCGGCACCTTTACAAATCAATCTGGAATACCGACTTTGATGGGAAGGGAATGGCAAGGTTGGTGTTAGTGTTTGACCACGTTAACTTGAACATTCCATCAACAATCCAGTGAATGGAGGATCGGTGTGGGTCATGGTGCAATAAAAAGTTTGCTGTAATCGATGATAGATAGATTATCAGTGGAACACATGAATGATCATTTCTTTTTGTGGTGTATCTATTCAAAGGCCAGGACAGCTGTTTTTTGTCAGCTCCTGTTAAAGAACGCGATTGGCTTATTATAGAAAGAAAGTATCCGTTCAATTATGAAGTTTTTTTAGGTATTGTATTTGCTTTTTGTCTCTTGAGATATCTGTCTTCGATCAGCTGCTGATAATTTATCAACAGATACATCCATTTTCTGAAACAAAAAAGCAACATTTTTGTTATGAAAGTAAAAAACACACCTTTGTGTTATACAGGGAAACTAAAGGTTATATGTCTCAACAGACAGTTACATTTGATCGATAAAACATCTTACCATGAGCCACTCGTATTTACAGTTGATGAAGCTTATCTAAATATCATTCTACAGATTGTTCATATATTTTATGTTGATATATTTTACGTTTAAATTTTTCTCACATTTATCAACTCCAAATGTTTATCAACTCCAAGTGAACCATAAGAACATTGTTGTGTTATTGCCATGCCGTCTCATGTGTAACTGGAACATGTCAACTAACGAACCATATGCATAGTTTTGATATCAATCTGATTTTAAGAGTTTTTTTTGTGGTAAGTTGATGCCTTCATTTCCACAATTAGTTTGGACATGGGAGATGCTACATCATCAGTCCCGGTAACTCAGAGAGTATCAGTGGGGTCAAACAAGGCTGTCTCACTTGCTATTATAGTTCTCCTCTTCAATGTTCTCCTCTTCAATCGCTATATTCTTAATCACGTTCGCCATTTGTCAGAGCTGTAACTCTAACGGAAGACAAATTAACAATTGATATCGGACATTACCTCGGCTAGACTGGTCACATGTATCCACGACCGTTTAGTCAATGCCAACATTACCATTTTTATTTCTACATAAACACCATAGAGTAAACACACAATACATTTACTTACCAAACTGATCGATGTGTTATTGCCATGCCGTCTCATGTGTAAGTGGATCATGTCATCTAGCGAACCATAGACATAGTTGTCATATGATTTAAGGTGTTTTGAAGAGTTTAAGTAGGATAATGTCTACTCTACATCACCATGGTTGCATCATATAGAACTGGAACATGTCATCTAACGAACCATAGACATAGTTGTCATATGAATCTGATTTAAAATGTTTTGACAAGTTTAGATAAGCTGATGCCTACATTTCCACAGTTATCTTGTAAATGGGAGATGCTACATCAACAGTCTCGGCAACTCAGGGGATGTCAGTTATTTCAAACAAGGCACTTTCACTTGCTATCATATTTCGATACAATTTTCTCCTCTTCAATCGCTGTATTCTTAATCACGTTCGCCATTTGTCTGAGTTGTAACTCTAACGAAAGACCAATTAACAATTTATACCGGAGATTACCTCAGCTAGACTGGACACATGTAGCCAATACCAAGTTATGATATGAAATATATATAGACAATGGAACCTTTGTGTAAAGATATCCGTCTCTTGTTTGTGTATGTCAACTGTGTCTATCGCATGGAAATGATCAATTCAAAGTCAGTTAAAGCAACAATACGAGCTCATGAAATTGTATGTTGGTAAATATTTCAATAGCCTGATGTTTCGGTTGTCATGTGATAGAGATAGATTGAATTTTGCTGAAATCTATTCTTGACTATAACAGTACCTCAACGTTGATTGACGTCGCATACTAATAGATTAAACTGAAGGATACTGATCTTTCATGAGTCGTCACGTTTCAAGTAGATTTAATACCACCAATATTAATCAGGAACGATAAGCATTCTATCTAATTCTTCAGTATCACAACTGTATTTAATGTATTTTTTAATGTTTACAATGGTGTGTGAGAAACTGTTTATTAGTCTCGCGTTTCATTCCAAGCCCTTTATGTCCGCTTCAATGGTAGCTTCGTATGACAAGTGAGTTCGGTTTAACGGCACTTTGGACAGTAATTCCATATTATCACTGGTGGGACGAAAGAAAGCCCGAAGTGATCCAGGTTTTACGAGCTTTGTGCTGTCAAGTAGAAACGTAATCAGTGTGAATACAGAATTCTTTTTCCCCAGTAGATGGCACGTTTTTACCAGGATTTCAAAACGTGTGTAATCCTGTGGCGTCCTGTGTCCTGGATGTAACTCACTGGGCCCTCGGGTCCCCAGAACTCTCAACCAGGACATAGACAGTGATATTGGCCGGTTTGTGGTGTATGCCTGGAGTATTGCTATATGATTTCGTTCTGCGGCTGACGGTTTTAAGCACCATGACCCCATGCGCATCTGCCTGCTAACGAGAACATAAACGATGGTTGTACCTTCATTGAACGTCGACGTACTTTCACAATCGCTTCCTGTATCTTTTCCGCCAACAATTTTATGTATAGTCACAATCACGAAAACACAATAACTCGAAGCACCTTCTTTAAAGAGTATAACTATTGTATGCATGATCCATGATAAAGCGCAGATGCCTGCCATTCACATGATGTGATGATAGTGAGAAGAAATTATGGAGACATTATCATGCTTATCGTTTTGCTTGATTTCGCACTGGGATACTATATTTACAAATACTTAAACTGAATACTGCTGAACATTATAGTTACACATTTAGAATATAATCTATCCATCACTGGACTGTCTGAGTACTGCTGTCCGGCGTCGGACAACAAATAATTACCTTTTAGTGCAAACGTGTCAGAGTCGGGTGCTAATAGTAGAATATGCTTAGTACCCTTTCAGCAAACATTTCATATCTTCACTGATTTTCACTGATTCATTCTCCTCTGGTTTGCCCTTTACGCCCAATCAAATCTGTTTAATCGGGAAGGGTTATTCTCAGGCGTTTTATATTTTAAGGGGACTGAATCTGTTTTTAGAAATTCCTTGGTGGTTTCGTAACCATGGTTTAAAAAAAAGAAAGATAATCTTTCGTCACCGTTTGCCCCGGAGAGGATCTAGACGATCTGAAAATAACTGTTGATGACTAGGTATGAGTTCGCTTGTTCCTTCCCCGAGTAACTATACTCGCAGATCTTATTACAGGAGAAAGGCCATCAGCAGTACATGTACAGGCATTTGTGACTATTCCTTGCCCAATATTGGAGGGACATGAACAGAGAKWACAACAGGACATGGGACGTGGGCAMWTATTGAACATTTAGACTCCTAGACAACCTTCCATTGGAGAGTACATCATGAATGTTGCCCGAAGACCTGTTGTTTACCACATGCAGAGTACTAGGACTATCTATGCCTATATGTAGGTCGTTTTCATTCCCACAAAATCAATGTTTCAAGTTTTCATCTTATATCGTGACATTACTATGGTATACTGAGACAACGCCACTGGGTTCTAGGTACATGGTGTTCCTTGCATTGTGCTGTGTCCGTAATTACTTGAATATCTTCCTCCCTCTCTCTCACTTCCTATATATCACTCTGTGTGTGTGTCTGTGTGTTTTAAGGCATTAACACCTGTTTTTTCTAGTTTTGCGTTGTCTCACAACACACAGTGATATATCGGCAAACGTGCTATCTTACGTGCATTGGTTACACGGTTTTCACAGGCCTGTCTGTAACTACCAACTGTAACTGATTACATCTTTCGCCGCCGTCATCGGACGCCAACAGTTACATGATGTTGTATTGAACGTTACACGACAGAGAACACTCTGTATGTCTGGAATCTGTACACTGAAGGGATGAATGTGTTCACTCTTGCAGCTAAGAATTAATTCATATTGTATTTTAAATTTAGTTTGTCTCAACGGTTCAAAGCTCTTCTCAATATTGGACTGCATAAGAGTTCGTGGAAGAGTTCTTTACAGACTTATGGACTCATTTTACATTCATAATTCCAAACTTCTGTCTCACATAGCATATCAAAGAAAAAAAGTATATCTGGTCCTCCACGGGGCGCAGTGAAAGTGAATCTGGTAAGAAATCGAAGGACACTTTTTTCCGACGGAAGGATCATTGTGCCTCTTTCGTGAAATTTATAGATTTCAACAATTTCGTCATGTTCAAAGTGATGTTATTACATATTAAAGCAATATTGGCTTGCATATTACCTTTCTTTAAATACCGCAAGTGAACTGGTTTGAACTGTCATTCATTGAATATATTAAGATTAACAAGATAACACATACAGCGTGCACGTGTATTCATGTCGAATTTGACTTAATACTTCTTCTTCATGGTACAGGTAATCATATGAGGGACGCGCCTGTGCACGGTTGACACATGGGTTGCATTCTTGGTAAACCATGTTGGTAGAGTCACCAATTTGAAAGAGAAATGGTAAATTACAGGGAAGTGTGTCACATTGCTTGTGGAGATACAATAAAGTGTCCAGATTTAGAGGTGCTAATGAAGGGAAAATTCAAGCACTGATATGGTATATCAACAGCGAGGAGGATAATCCCACTCTACACATCAATAAATCACCTGGGCAACTATATACATTAACATAAAGCTACAAAACCATTTCCATCATACGTTATCCCTACAAAAAGGGTGACTATATTGTGAGCATGTGTTCACTATCAACATTATTAGTTATCATACCCGGTTTTGCTAAAAAGTTGGCGTGCAAAGGGAGGTATGCGTTTCACCTGAAATAATACGGCAACACATGGTTCAAGTTAGTATTGTCTTGGATTGAGTCAGTTCATGAAGAAATTCTAAATTTAATGCTTAAGAAACAGATCAGCAAGGAGTGGAGCATAGTTGGTACTCATCGTGGGACCCAGTTCATGCCTAAATGTCTAATCCCAAATTCATATTTCCGATGAATGACACTATTGCTATCAAAGCAAAGTTAACGTTGAATATATACTGTGTCACAAATGACAGCGTATTTACATAACATAATAATGTATTATTGTTAAACGTTGAGTTAAAACCTCAGAGGAACATAAGCAATATCCTTACACATTAAAACCACTCAATTTGTTGCATACATTCATGGCAAACGTCCAATATATTGTCACGGAATAATGGAAGGCAGTACCAGTTCTGGATGTTCTGGGATCACGGTATTTATGATTTGCAAAAACAAGCCTTCGCAATAAATCTTTGATATTAGATACTAGTATTCTTTGATATTCTTAATATAATGTATTGGCATGGAATAATCGTGTTTATTTTTATCTCTGAATCATGTCCAAACATATATGTTAAGTCTCGAAAAAACTATAAACTTGGATTTGTAACTGCATAAAATATAATGTATTTCAGGAAGCTAAAATATTGTAACAAAACTAGAAGAACATGTCCCTTTTCTCTTGCACCCAAGGTGTATTCGAGTTTTCAAACCAGACGAATCCATCCCGAATTTCCAGATACTCAGGAAAGGAATGTTGCATCTTGGGATTGGGATTTAACGCTGCCTCTCACATTTGCCGAAGAGTACACGCAAACACTCAACACATTCTTCATAACACCAGACCAGAAGGAATACATTGACCCTAAACTCCTGTCTGTGTGACAAGCGTCTTGTAATATGTATGATGGGAAATGGAAATAATGTCACTCAATAGGCCTAAAACCTGCGTCAGGGCAGATCACACTGATGAACTGCTGAGTGCACACGTGGCCGTACTTTGGCGTTGTTATGAAAACGTGCTGTCGTGCCATGTGAGTCTTACTTTTTCCGGTAATTTTGGTATCAGTGATTGATGAACATGTTCAAGTCCATTCTTCTCAAATAACCTCATGTAGCATTTATCGAAACAAAACATCAAGTGTCAAAAGGACTGTTTTTATTGATCAAAAATATAAAAAAGATGTTATCTTGCAGATGCTTGTGGTGAATATCCTGCTGTAGGAATAAACTCTGTTTTTAGTTTTAACTACACAGCGTGTATTCCTATGACATGAACTTTACCACCCTACAACACACATACATGATAGCCTCTTGGATAGCCTCACGTATATATTCAGCCATACAGTCCATTTTTGTATGTGTCGGTTCCATCGACTGTAGTTCAGGACAATGTTGAAAATGAACTTTGTGTACTACCGGCGGAACTGAACGACTTACTGAATCTTTTGTTAATCCGACCAAAGATAACCACACTGACTGATCATGTGTGTTGAAGTGAGACGTGTCTGACTATCTACTTTGACCATGGGATTTCATGGATCCCAACTAATGGATTCGTACCACTGAGTTTCTTTTCAATCGATACTAACTCATCTTGAATTCAAAAGAGTACCGTCCGTCAATATGCATGTTTAAACTAAAGATTGTTAGATGTACTGAAACATATCTAAAATCTCTTTATGGACGTGAAATAATGTAATTAGCATAGCAGACATTCATTTTATAGACCCCTTTCAAATGAATACACGGCCTTAACGAACTAGCTGTCTAAGTTACATGGCAATTAATACCAAAGAAACGTTACTGATATTGAACTGACAGTGATCGAATGCCATGGCAGAATTGGCAACTAACGCCGTTAAATAATAATAATGATAAAAAAAAGCAAAAACAAACAAAAGAAGTTATCATTCAATGCAAACAACAAACCAATTCACTGAGATGTAATGATCGTTTTCATGAAATAATCGGTAATGATTACACGTTGGTTGTTCATCTTTAGCATATCGCCATCCACATGGTCTCATTCTGAACATTTTCTAGCCTTGATCAGACAAGTCAGTAAATACACTGCGAGCCTCTATATACGCAGATAGGATACGATGACGTGCACCTACCAAGTCAATAAACCTGATCCCCGATGTTCATTTGAGGAGGTGAGGGAGAGTGGAGAGAGGGATTTCGTATATGGAGACTCTGTTCCTGCACAAAATGATATTCTATCCGCATACAGGCGGATGTGTGGCTTTCTAGCTTATGCATGGAAACATAGGTCATTCATTTTCATTATGTACTCGAAAAAATGTTAATATACAGTAACAAAACATTTCACTTATAATAGATTGTTGCAAGGCTTTCCTACTTTATACTGACACAGATCATGTTTCTCCTTCCGCAGTCACCGATACGAATGGTCAAATAAAAAAACGTCAGTATCTTATGACGTCACCTGAACGAGGCTTGGTGGCGTGCAGCGGAAGACTGCCATTGCACAACGGTATCGGTGGGGTGACATTGCAGTAGGTCCCCTATAACTTTCCATAAGCTACATGTTCTGCTTACATGTTTAATTACCTTCTGAAGTTAAGACAATGACTTCTCTGTTCATTGTATGTGTGCTTTCAAAAAACAACATGGCTCTCATATGCTCGAATACTTATCATATATATTCGAACTACACGACATTTTCGAAATGAGAAAACAGTCTTAAATACCCCTCGTCGTATATACTATGTATCACAAGAGATGTAAATCCTAAGCTGTACTTACATGCGTCTATAAAAAAACGATGAAGCAGATCTTTGCTCTTACGGACCAATGTATGCAATGAAAAAATAATGTGGAATTTGTTCTTTACAATATTCTTATTTAAACAATATCGAAGATCTGTAGCATTTTACCCTCATATGTCCACGCTTAAAGAACATTCGAAAGGAATACTCACCAAATATTTAAATCGCCCTTCAGTACAAAACATTGTTAGCCTCACAAACTATCAAAATTTAAAATCTGTAATGTTATATTTCAAATATGCCTTCAAGAGTAGAAATTAGATGTGGCAAAAGAAAATTAGCAAAAGAAACGTCAGTTTGGAATTTTCCGTCGCAGAAACGAATAACTGTAAACTCATTTAATGTTTGATTGTATATTGTTGACAACATCTCCAACTCCACCTGAGCAAAGACATTCCTTCCCAAACTCAGAATGGAACCCAGGAAATGGTCTCAAAAACGCAACCTGATCTCGGAGATGGTACAGTGTTCTTCATGTTTTTCATGCAAAGGACGATCGCTATAAAATGCACCCCCAAACCTGGTTGAAACACTCTCATTACAACGTCAGCAAGATGCCGTGACTCACGACAGCTGAGAGGAACCAGGCGCTAGGAAGACTTGAAGCTGGTCAAACTGCACAAGACGTTGCCAATCACTTCCAGGTCAACGTCCGGACCATCTACAGACTGCAGCAACGTTTCCGGGCCACTAACACCACAAATGATCGACCCCGTACTGGCAGACCAAGGGTGACCACAAGACGACAAAACCGCCATGTTGTGTGACAGCA
>VKKT01001133.1:65404-77939 GCA_008038995.1 Haliotis laevigata
CCCATACTGCCAGAGCTACACGGGACTTCCTACAGCAGAACGGTGTCAACATTATGCAATGGGCTGCCCTTAGTCCTGATTTAAACCCAATTGAACATCTTTGGGATGAATTCAGAGGAGACTGAATAATGTCATACCAAGGCCGATTTATTGCGCCATGCCTTTCTCAAAGTGTACCAATGGCTTTCATCAATCGATTGGTGCACTCCATGCATAGACGCTGTGCTGCAGTTATTGCTGCTCGTGGTGGTCACACTAGATACTGAAGTCAAGAGTCTGAATGGACTGCAAACGTTCTTGAAATGTCTTGAAATTGTGTTATTCATTGATGTGTCAAGATATTGTATACAACAATGTTTTTGTTCGGCTTATTTTGTTCATTTCTGTAATGATTTGATTACAGTGCCTATCTAATTTGAATTCGTTCTGACGTTTTTTTGCTGCTGAGTATAGTATATATAGTATGTTTTACATTATAAAAACCCTTTAACCTGGCACATATTACAAGTTATTACATATTACAATGAATGCGCGATCTCTACACGTATGTTGGGTTTTTTATAAAATGTTATTTGTTTTATAACAAACACCCCTTCATAGAAGTAAGTTTAGCTAATAGAGGTGTTCCACTAATGCATACAATGTACGCTATAGTTTCGACTGAAGCAGGGTGACACGTTTATAAAAAAAATATTGAATATATGTAGAATGTAGAATTGTGTTCGAATTTGATACTTGGACTTAATCACTCAAACAGTTTGTAAAATTGAAAGCAAATGTTATCTAAACTTTGCTGAGAAAACAATATGTGAAATGTTGATCATCCTAGTTGATAACATCTTTGTACAATTTTGGGTAAGACATTTAAACATGATGTAGACATCCTTATTAGAAGCAATTGTGCTTCCTTTCTCGCGAATCTGTATCTTTGTGCATATGATTCGGAATTGTGTTCGGACTGGCAAAATCAAAACTATGTAAGAAATCTTACTTTTGCTTCAGGTACATCGATGACCTGATATCTAGGTTCTTTTAATCCAGTAGAGTGATCCATGTGATGGAGTGGTTTGTTGGATAAAATGCTCAACTTGTGAAGTCAAAAACACTGCTACTAGTCTACCATTCCATGACAACAAAGGCAAGTGGGACCTATATGTGGTATTGGTGAAGCCAAGAATCTTGAAGACAGAGGTGAGTTTGGCAAATGCACTTTCATTGCTCACAATGACAAGAGCTTTGATAATAATCTCGTGTTCGACAGTCGTTGCAATCCAGATGGTATAAACATTTGACGTGTCCACGCAGAAACTAACTGCTGGCTGAATAGCTTGAGGAAAATATGCCGTGAAGAAGTGTATATCATGACTGTCAGGATCCGCTGATTGAGAGTTCGAATCCCAATTTACACAGATCATGATCCTTTATCTTTCAGTACCAGCACTTACCCGCGGGTTTCGTCGACGACCTCTGTCACTTCATTGCTTTGGATAACTCTATTTGTTGCTTGGACGTGTCATTGTACGACTGCAATATAACCAAACCGTTTGAATCTTTCTATGGGACGGTAAGCTTAGTCAGAACTCCGATATTAATAAAACTGATTAAACGGAACCACGATTACCATAGAAACATTCAAAACCGTGATCAGTGCAATATTGATAGTATCATAATTTGAAACTTGCCAGCGATTATGACTCATGCTATTACTTTGGCCGTTGTATACTTAACCTATTGCAAGTTTTGACTTCATTGGTGTTGCTTACCCACGTCATGGACCATTGGTCCCCTTTAGAGGTGGAAACGATTGCCTGTCTCAAGGGAACTTAGCCATGTTAGTGACGGTCGGAAGTGGCTGGTCTCAGATGGATGTGGAGAATTGATAGTGACATCTTCAGACTTTGTAATAATTTCTAACTACGCACTAATGTTTATATGTTGCGGAGGTCAGAGTTTTATGTGTTCCTTGTGAGCTTTCTACTTCAACCAATATGCTCTTAGAAGTTGAGCACAGCTGAGATGAATATGGCGGCAAGAAGATTTGTGAACTTGACAGATCACGTTGAGCAGGAAGAAGACTTCTAATGATCGAACACGCTACACTGTTGTATAATATCGGGATTGAGTGTTTCGCGAGTTTACATTGCATTGACAATATTATTGGAGTTTTGTGATTAAATGTATAAAACTGCAACTGTTTTTGCACCTTATGCAATGGTATTTGAAGGTGTTAAATCAAGAATTGACGGCAAATTTTGTTTTTGGTAGAATCTAAATATCGTATTAATCTGAACGGATGGCAGCTCATGCAATTGTGAGAATATATAAGATTGATTCCCATGTTGCATTTTTGGATATTTCCATAAATGACTTATATAGAGTCAGATTTGAGGTTGTTACGACAACAAACTGAATCACGAGTTATGAACTGAAGGATAACATATATTCTTATCCTGCCTCACTACTCCAACTGCCTCTCAAAGAAGTGATCTAATGATGTTGAATATGCCAATGATTCTGCCTATGATTCGGCCCAGTTTGTAGGTTTGACAGAACAGTTTTCAAGGTGAATTAGTACCTCACCTACCAAATCAAAGAAGGAACTCACTGTCTTATCTGCGCGAAGAAATTTGAAAAGGATGGCAGCTTCGGCATTAAGCGGTACCAGAAAAGGAATGATGTCGATTTTCAGTCATCAATTGCTCCTTTCTTTCCAGCACTAGACCATGGGCTCCAGCGTATGGCGTCTACATTTATCAGTTGCTGAAGGGAATTTAAATGCATGTCCAGTTTATTCAACGTTACCTTCAATGACAAGACACATTGTACTTATAAGTGCCTTCAAAGGCTTGTTGAAGTCTGTCCAGAAAGTCCATCGCAGACATTGAGGGGATGTTACAAAAAACTCGCTTCTCAACGTCATGTGCGATCCTATCACCTTTTACACCTGTACATGGCGTTGTGACATGAAATCAACTTACCTTTTCGTGGCGGTTGCTTCCTGTGAAGCAGAAGAAAAAAATAATTTCTTATGTATCGCAGACACTTGGTGTCATCCTGGATGTTCAGTGACACATTCACATTGTATTCACTACTATCGTGTTTATAACCACCATGGATTTCGGCAGGGATTTGAGAAACTAAACCTTATAGACCTGCAGCCCTTCTGGTCAACCTCTCACATCAAACTGACACTGATTTTACTGCACTAGTGATGGAAATGTTAAATCAAACTCACTCGCTCACATTGCCGTCCCATAGGATGTTTATATGTGAAACGACACACAGCCTCACCACAACGTATGTCAATCTACAAGAAATTGCCAAAAATAAAATTTGTGTTTCCAGGTCCAACCTTGAACATTCAATAACAAGACATAAATAACTTTCCTCTTGGCTAGATATCGTGACTTTCAAATTTGACACTTCCATCTCCTTGGGAAGACGGCGGAGGAGCATGAAGTGCATATTGGTAGTTATAGTGCCTCCGGAAATGTGAAGTTGCTAGTTTAAGAATGGAGAACATTCTCCCTGGCAGTGCACATGATGGCGGTTTATTGACTTCGATGGACGGACTGTATTTATGAACGTTAGTAAGGAGTATACAATGTAAGTTGGGTATACTTTCCCATGAATAAAGTCATATTTAACACCCTTGCGTTCTGCCTAACATACTCAACGTTGCCGAATTAGTAAAAAGAATCTTTCCTCTACGGGTTCTGTCCTCTCCTTTCTCATCGCAACATCTTTGCTGCTGTATCGACTGTTTTATCGAAGTGGCTGGCTTCATGGAACAGACATATAAGGTAAATTGGAGTTATACGTCATTGCGGAGATCGATATATTTATTCCAATAACAAAACATTTTTGTGTGTGTTTAACGCCGCAATACCATAGCAGAAAATACGGGAGTCTGGACCGGACAATCCGGTGATCAACAGCATGAGCATCGATCTACACATTTGGAAACGATGACGTTTGTTTATCAAGTCAACTAGACTGGGCATCTTCAGACAAACAAACTGACCACCCGATCCCGTTATTCGCCTCCTACGACAAGTATGGGTTACTGAAGACCAATTGTAACCCGGATCTTTATGGCCACTACTTAAAAGGGACAACGCATACCCATAATCATAACACGTCAGTTGAATATATTTCACATGTGGCAATATAAGATTGTGGATTGTGACGAGTTGAATGGTTGAAGTTTGTCACTGCGCTTGCAGTTAGGTAATATGAACCCATTTAATTAACATTGTATTTGTAAACACTTCATCCTGATACTAATTGGACAATCCAACAATGCACACAGAAGTGGATAAAACTGGTATATTTGTTGTTGTTGTAGGCTGCAGTCAGCAGGAATCCAGCCATGCCGGAACCAGTAAATTCTCAAGTCGGAGACAGACAAACCAGCTCTTGGTGTTATAAGCACTGGTACATGCAGTCGGGATACAATACCTTACGTAGCTTTAGTTAAATCCTTAGGGAAGTATTTCAAACCGTGAACTTGATTTTTGAGTAGAGTCTTATCACCTGTCATTGAACGAGCCAATCACTACCGAGATAAATGACAGTCAGTCGTATGATGTCTGAAAAATAAAAACTTTCAGAAGGGCGAATTTAGGATGAAACGCTTTCAGGAGGTCATTGTAACTTTGTCTGGTATTTATGCCCATTCCGCCAAGTAATTTTTGGAAGAATACAATTTTTGAGTGCAAATAAAAAAAACAATATCATCTTCAGACATTATGTGCTGGCAACGCGATAGCGTTATACCCCTCGGCAGTAATAACTTGTTGCAAGCAGGATCCTTTCAGCAGAAAAGTACGTAGATGGAGTCAATAGACTATCATCTCCAAGATGCATACCCTACTTACATCACCAGGGCAAGAGAATACTGAACCAAGCACTATGTATGTTTTCCATTGACAGGTAGTTTTATGATTCAGATATGTAAATACGTTCACACGCTGTAACAAAACACTGTTTATCTTGACCTATACGGATGTTGATAGTTATATAGTTAATCTGAAATCCTTATACGTTTATGTGACCCCAGGTCCCAGCAGGGCTCTTTACGCGAAGTGGTGGCATCACTGATTGTATGTCATCGTTCAAAGAAACACTTTGCCATTTACGCCCAACGGAATGTTTCAACGGAGACTATTCAATATCTGGCATTGATGTGTTCTTTTCGGAAGTGTTGCTGTCTCGTTGACCTCACATGCTACTACGTGTTGTTTCAAACAGCTGCAAGATGTTGAGCAGATCGACTTTTGATATGTGTATTGTAAAACATACAGTGGATAAATGAATTTTTATCATGCAGCATCGGGTGTTTCCATCTAATGTACAACAAACCTCTTCCAGCATTCTTCTGCTTTCGTTCTCAATGAACCAATCTTAAACAAACGAATTATTTATCCAGACAGTGTGAATATAATCTTTCATTCATGAACAATGGACGTGTCTGTCAACCTTGGCAATCTATGGAGTTAATGGTGGCACAGTTTGGTCCTAATGGCAAGATATAATGACGTGCAGTGTTCTTGTACCAGACTGAAATTAATATTTCATTGTATGGGAGTTTCAAGAAGAGGAATTTAATTTGATTTCCGTCTGGCCACAGTAGTTATAATGACAATGCGAATCAATAATTACATTTGTGTTACATTTCAGATTGACGGCTCCTTAACTAGTCTCAGTTGTCAAGGAGTTATTTTGAAAAACAAGGCGACAGTAATTAAGTGACGGTGTAAATGTCTAGAGAATGGATCTGGGATTTATACTTATGATTATCCTTCAGTCTCTGGCCTCCCATGAAAATCTAAGCATCCAAAGTTTCCGCATTTCGGATCATGATGTCGGCACAAAATTGTTGTACCCAAGCAGTAATGTAATATAACACCCTGGGCAATATAATGTTAGCTCCCTGGAGCAAAGAAATATTTGACGTTGTAGCAAGGTAATTTGTAGACACCGGCCAGCAATGCAATGTTAGACCCGTCCAGCCATGTAATAATATGTGAAGGATAATATCAGAAATCCGAGGCTTATATCGTACTTGTATATCTAGACCGAAGGAACGCCAATGACAATTGTATAACCTAGTAGTTTTCACAATTATCATTGCAAAACTACCTGTAAAATTATATATTTGTCATGGTAAAAAGTCACATCAGGTATTAGCATTATATAACCTGCTGCAAGCTTGGCAAGTATTATATTTCACGAATGTTGATGCCAGAGACGCCATTTTAGCACTATAGGCTTATAGTCACTGTAGTACAAGCGCATGAGATCACTGTAAGCACCATGGTAATAAATGACTCCCGTTCAGTTCAGAGAAGATAATGTAGTTTTTTTATCGTCGCCAAATTTTATGTGTGGTGCAATAGTAACGCGAACTTGTGAATGCTGGCCGAGCTATCTTAAGGGACTGTGTTGATTTCTATGAATGACTGTTTTCATTTTGCACCGATCACTATGCTGCGTAAAATACTAAATATTCGGCGTTACTCTTCAAATTAAATCAAACCGTTCTTGATATTCTTTTCACAAACGGCAGGTAATCGCGTGCACCCTTTACATTAAAAGGACGATGCGGCTACGCACTCAGTGCTACCAGTGGATCAATCAGTATACAAGGCTCAGTGCTGTCTTCGTACTTGACCCATTTAAAACAACTTGATTAAGTTGACATACATTTCAGACACATCAGTGTAACAGTTCCCGATGTCATGTATACAGACAGTGGGGGACAAATAAAAAACCAAGTTCATGCCTTGGCAGACCCCCCAGAACCGAACTGTATTGTACCATACATGTCAAATTATGTACGTCTGAAGAGCCATCGCTGATGTGGATCATCTGGTTGGAAATTGCTCATTGCGTGTCATCGTAGCCCGACGGTGTGGAATGTTAATAGTGCTGTTAAATATTGGCTGCCCTGGCCCAAATTGATTACTGGCTGCTTTACAAATTTCAAATCTGCACATCTCCTCAAAAAAGCCTTCATTGGTTTTGTCGAGACATGCAAAGAGACGTGTTTTAGAAACCCACTGCCAAGTATGAATTACTACATGTTGCAAATGAACGGTACATACAGAAACATATTTGTGGAATAGAAGCGATACTTGAATTGTAATCAAACGTTAACACATCGATGAAAAGATACTGCTTGAATTCGTTAATCGACTGCAGACGAAATATTACTTTTCTGATAAACCTGATATATTAATTTTTTATCCTGGCATCTTCTTGGATGCTGGGGTTCTTTCTCCTAATATCCTCTTTCTCAAGTTCTCCAAAGGTCTCATTTTTCTCAGGTTCTCCAAAGGTCTTATCTTTATCATGTTTTTCTTGATGGCCTCTTTCGCATTTTCATCCCAGAATAGGTTTTCTCATTTTAGTCCAGTATCCTCTTCTTCATTTTAATCTCATTTCTTTCTTCCCAATGTCCTCTTTCTCATTTTCTGGACGCATCCTCTTTTCAAATAGTCTTCGAGATCTGAATAGCTCCTCACGTGTATGATCTTGTGATTGTACGACAATAGGAATATCTGAAAGAGAATCAAGAATAATTAATCTTAATTGAAAGGCGTTATATCATTTCCCTATACAATTTTACAATTTAGGAATCGGTCGAAATACTGTGAACTTGTTAAGATGTCAGGTCAGGAATATTTTACATAAAGTAAAGGAGCTTAAGGAACATACACGTTAGCTCATGCAGTCCTGACATAAATATTCAATGAAAACTCAAAGTTGATAGAAGCACAGAGGAAATCGTTCAATGCCTGTGCCCTTAAACACAGTTTCTAAGTTTAGTTTGAGATGATGTTATCAGTAAAGGCATTATCATTACCCCCTCATTAATATTGACGTATGGTTTTGATTTTGACAGAAATTCAGTGTCACAGAGCCTTGCTAAATCGTTGTATTACAAATCCAGCTTCCCTTTACCAATACCAGTTTTCGTGGGTTTCATCAAAGTGTTAAGTATCTGTGACCTACATCTGCTACAAGAGGATCACTTTAATCTAAGTTGCTTCTAACCCAAACTCACTTACTCAAGAGACAAGTGTATATGTTTCAGTAATTCACGTCTTACCTTTTTATACGTAAAACACAGTGTCGTATGTCATTCATAAGAAGATGAAACTGGAACACTTGTTGCGGGCCTATGTTCTTTTTCTCAAGGCGAAAAGCGAATGTGATTAAGGTTGTATAGCATGTGGTGTACATATAATGTAGCATATGTATCATACATGTTTCATTAGACAATGAATGTCTGCATCAACCTTTGCTTGCAAGGCTCGGAAATAATTGATACAATATAGCATCCAAATCGTGATGATACGCGTACATGTATACTCTACCAGAAAGTGTCTTGCAACTAACTGATCAAACGTAATAGACATCATTCACCGTCCTTTTCAAAATGTCAATGTAAAAATCCGGTAGCCTTCCTAAAATGTATTTACTCTTAATGATGTGCGGTTGTTTTCCCCATTGACAATAAGTGTAGTAAGAGGTATTTCAGTGGAACATAATGCCGGTAGAGAACATGTTCTATAATCAGTTTTATGATCTTTGTCTGGAATATCAAACATAATTTACCATAAAATGAGGGAGAAAAGTTCAACGTCTGGAGGACAATTCACATGTTACCTCCAATCAAAAATTCTAATTAAGCACAGTTCTTGCAGTTATATTTAAAGTTTGTCAATAACGGGCGCATATGAAGTAATCTGTTCTTGTAAGATTTGGCCTCTCTGTAATGAATTCACCCCAAGAACTGATGCGAGTGGCGTTATGATTTATGCAAGCCAAGGCCTATACCTTTGACAAGATCACAAAAACAGCAATCTGCGGGGATCTCGGCACCTTTACAAATCAATCTGGAATGCCGACTTTGATGGGAAGGGAATGGAAAGGTTGGTATTAATCTGTGACCTGTTTAGCCTGAACATGGGAATGGAGGATCGGCGTGGGTCATGATGCCATAAAACGTTGGAATCGATAGATGGATTATCAGTGGAATAAAGAAATGCTCAGTTCTTTAGGGTTATGTTTTGTTGTTGTATTTTTTCAAAGGTCAGGAGAGTCGGGTTTTGTCAGCTCCTTTTATAATACGTGATTGGCTAATTAAAGAAAAACATTATACCTTAAATTATTTTGTTTTTTTCTCTTATGGGGTTTATATCTTTGATCAACTGCTTATTATTTCCCAACCGGCATCCGTTTTACGAAAATCTTTTTTTTTTTAAAGAAAAAATACATTTGTGTTATGAAGGGAAGACGTGAAACACTTGACACTTTTATCCAGTCACAAGTCACTCGTAGAGAATGTTGATGAAATAACCATTCTTCAGACTGTTTATAATGAATATATTTTATGTTGATATATTATCAACTATTAAAGTATTTCAAAAGTGTACCATAACAACATTGCTGTATCTTTGCAACACTGTCTCGTGTGTAACTGGAACATGTGATATAACAAATAATGGAGAGTTTGGAATTTTATGTTTATTTGATCAAAAGAACATGACCTTGTAAAAAGATAATTAGTGATCACATCCCGAATGGCTATGAACGGACCTAATGGTTGTGAAAGTGAGTTTTGTATATTTTTTTTATTTGTTGTTTATTACCGCATTCTGCAATATTCCAGTTTTATGTATCGGAAAAGATTATCCTGTTTCGCCATTGGTATATGATTACAAGGGCAAACTAAGTCAACGACCACCCGATCCCATCAGTCGAATCTTACGACAAGCATGAGTTCCTGAAGATCAGTTTTGAGCCGGACCTTCATCGATGAGTCAGTTTGTGAATGGGTGACATTTGGTTACAGTTATATATACAGTCATACATGTATTTCAGACAGGTCAAGTTAATGGTCCACGAGAGTCCGAAATAGATGCCTGTAACTGGGGTCAGGCACCTGTAAGGCACTGAGATCTCTGAAAAACATCATATTGGATGGTCTGAGATTCGAATATTTGATGTGCGATGGTTTATTGGTTGATTGAAGGTTAACTCGATTGTCTGCAACGATGCTTATAATTTCGATCATAGGTTAGCCTCTTCCATACTCGACTATTTACAATCTGCCATCGAAAAGCTGGAATATTGACAAGTGAGGTGTTTACTAGCAAAGAAATTGGTGAAACACTGGACCTTTGGCAAGACAGACAGTGACCACTAACGTTCCGTCATCAGCCAAACTGCTACATCAACAGTCTCGGCAACTCAGAGGATGTCAGCGAGGTGAAACAAGACAGTCTTCTTTGTTGTGATATTTCGATACAATAGTCTCCTCTTCTACCGCTTTATTCTTTAACACGTCCGCGATTTGTCTAAGCGGTAGCTCCAACAAAAGACCAATTAAAATATACACCGGAAATTACCTCGACCAGACAGGACACATGTTGCAGGGACGAGCTAATCATGATCATGAAACCACATATTGGCATTTTAACCTGTGTAAAGATTACCGTCTTTTGTTTGTGTATATCAACTGTGTCTACACGTGTGGAAATGGTCAATTAAAGCCTCATTAAGAGCTCATGGCATTATGTGTTGCTGCATACTTCAGTTGTTTGATGTTTCCCGTTCGTATCTGACAGAGACTCTTGTATTTGATTATAACTGAAACTCAACCCGATTGTAACAGTACCTGGACATTGCTTGAGATCGTACATTATTAAATTACACTGGAAGATACTGACCTGCCTGCACGTTGCATGCTAATCATTAAGTTGTCGATCAAAACTAATTTTCAGCATCTCACAACCAACACTGGCCAAAGTTTCAATGTTTACAATGGTGAGTGAAAAACTGTTTATATGCCTCGCATTTAATTCCACATCTACAAGCTCTCATTCGACGTCAGTTTCTCCAAGTGAACGAGAGATTACATTTGGATCAACGCTGTTTTTGGATAGTAGTTCCGTTATATGGCCGCGTGTCAGCGTGACGTGGGACGAAAGGCCGAAATGACACAGGCACCATATCGTGGTAATACAGAATTTCAAAAGTGATGCCTACCCTTCAGAGAAACACCTTATCTCGTCAGTGATTTTTAGAGATCCTTTCACACATTTTCATCTCTGGTTTACCATTTGCTCCCAGTTGAGTTGTACTGTTTCTGCGGATAATCAACAGTTATGTTCCGGCATGTAATATTTGCAGAGGACAGAATCTACTTTAAAAAAGTCCTTGTTGGTTTCTATCTATTGCCTTTGTTATAAAAGTAAGATAAATCTTGAATTGTTCATCACCGTCTGGCTCGAACAGGCTGCATACGATCCGCAATTAACGGTAATCGCTATACCAGGCAGATCTCAAGACATAAGGAAATGCCATCAGCATTACACGATCATATTTACTGCAAGTTTAAAAGAGACATGGGACTTGGGCCCATATCAAACATTTAGTAGTCAAGACATCCTTCACTGAGAACCTACTTGGACATCTGTGTGTGGCGAACAACTGTTGTTATCACACAGGACACTGGCACTGCTTATTCATATATGTTGGTTGTTGTGGTGTTAAAATTTTCTCTCACAAAACAGATGTGAATTATATCTCACCGTGCGCAGAATTGTAAGGTCTTTGGGGACTCTACGGGCAAAGCAAAATCGTTATGATAATTACTTGAATGGTTCATTGAAAATCATTAATGGCACCAAGTGTTCGCGAAAAGGGTAAGCATGTTCCACCTTAATGATATCATCAAACAGGTCACACAGGATGTATGTTTGTAAATATGTGGTGCATGACGCACCGCAGTACTCCAGAAGCTGTCTTGTAAACAATACGGACATTCTTTGATCGAAGTTAAAAACAAAACAGCCACATGATTTTGTCAGAAATCTATGCTTGGTATCTGTTCATTGACGTATAGAATCCATTACTGTCTATTAACGAAATCAGTATATTTCAAGAAGCGTTCCATTCATTGTACTGTATCATGAATAATTGTCATCTCATTGATACGTCAGCAAATGCGCTATCTTACGTTCATTGGTTATGTGGTTATCATAGGCTTGTAACTGATTATTTCTTTCGCGGCTGTCATCGGACGCCCACAATTACATGATGTTGTATTGAACATTACACGACAGAAAACACTTTGTATGTCTGGAGTCTGTACACGGAACAGATTAAAGTCCTTGTGCTTCCAGCTAAATGATAAATTCACGATTGTATTGTACATTAATTTTGTCTCAACAATTCAATGTAGAAAACATTCTTAAATTTCGTAAATCTGTCAAATGGAGTTTGTCATTACGTAATGTCCTGCAGGAATCTAAAATATTGTTACAAAACTAGAAGGGTTTATCCAGTTTCTTTTGTATTCATTGTAGCAAAGATTTTCAAACTACTGCATGGCCAGTTTATTTTTTACTGAGGAAAATAGATTGTATCTTGGGATTGGGATTAGGTTTCTAACAGTTCATTGGCTCGTCACGCTGAAGACCCGGGTTCGAATCCCCACATGGGTACAATGTGTGAAGCC